>KV749009.1:0-15816 GCA_001692915.1 Glonium stellatum | reverse complement strand
ATAATAGAGCATCTTTCTCCCAACAATCAATTTGTACCAAACGCAAAAGGATGATTCGTTAGTCCAAGTTGCCGAGTCGTATTTTCGAGCAAAGGTAGAAACAGAGGTGCTAGCAATGGGGAGATTGGGAACTTAACTTCATTAGCTAATGATAGTCAGAAAATACGGTCAGTATGAACAAGAATGCTTCTATATAAGGATATTCTACATTTGCAGATATGCAATGGATATAAGGTTATACGCTAAGGGAGCCGAGGGCATTAGTTCATTGATTTCGACCAATTGGTTTCAGAAGTTCGTGAAATAATTATACCTGTCAGTATTCTTGCAGCCTGTCGCTGTTCGCCTTTGAGGACCAGACATTTGCTTAGGTATCCTTTTCAACTTATCTAAGGTATTGGTTTGAATTCCTTACAACCTAAGCTAAAAGTAATTTTATCAAGGCTTTGGCTCGTTAGAGGTTTAGGTATTGCCTAGAACGCTCGGAAGAATTACGCGTGGATAAGGAAATCGATCCGTTGAAAAATACGTCAACGTTGGGTTCAATTATTGGAAGACTGTGGTTTAAGACCGGCATGGTGAAATAGATACTATAATGCTGTTGAATTAAAGAACGGTGTTGTATTTAGCTGTTCTCTCCTAGTTGAGAATTGATATTAAGAGTATGTACAAGCTGTTCGGATGTTCTTTCCTCTAAAATTTTACTAAAGCGTACAGTGGACGATTGATGGAAACTAAAAGCCGATTGGCTTATAGTCAACTGTCGAGGAGGATTGGTGAAATGCTTAAAATATCTATGAACAGCAGGATTCAAGTTATTCGGCCTGATCTGCTCTACCTATCCCTAGACTAACACATTAATGTAATTACGAGCATGCTCGGCTTCCTAGAGAAATTCTAATTGGACTAGCCAGAATTTCTTCCATGCACGCGGCCCCTTGGACGGACGGAAACCTTCATACCCCTGGCAATCCTCTGTGCCTCACTACGGGGGCATCCGGTTTATCAATTTGGGCTAGGATTCTTGAATCGATTATTTGTGGAAGTTATAACCCGTTATTCTTTACTTAATGTTAAAATGCAAGCATTTGTAGCACTCACTACACCTGGGCCTCAGTAATGGAGACGAACTTTTCCGATAAGATTCAATCAATACTCTTAAGCAAACACGTGTTGAACTAGAAATATTACTAAGTGGTTTACTCATAGTACAACTAACAGGCATAAAATTCGATGAAGAATGGTGGTATAGTGTTACGTTAGCCTGAGCAGGAAAGTCACGAGAAAGAAATGCACGGAAAAGCGAATGTATGGCCGTGAGCAAGGACTAAAAACCTAATTAAGGGGGACAGGTGACCAGATGCCGGCATGTTTAGCCTCCGGGCTGGGACTTGACCCTGGCCGCAGTCGCAAACCACAACCTTGGTTTGTGCGGGGTCCCCGCTATTCACACCACTCGGACTGCACTACATTTCAAGTCCATTTATTAACGCGGACAATCCCCCATGGTACATTAGTCCATAGCAAATGTACCTTGTCAACATCTCCGACCCTAATGGGGTTATCTGGCTGCAAATCTTCCAGATATGCCTCGGTAAGTCCTTACATCTTAGCCTCGTAGGTATTCCAATTGAGCTGTGTGTGCACGAGAATTCTCTATAAAAGTTGCCCTATCTTTGCTGTTAAACTTTCTTCTTTTCTTCTTAAAATATTTCGTAGTCTGAAGTTATCTGGAGAAAAGGGAATAGGAAAGATCTAGCCATAGCTCAGGAACAGGTTTGCTGCGAACAGCTCGATTTTAACAATATAGGATCTGCAGATCAACAGGAGAATCACATGTTGCCGAAAAATAAACTGGGGGTTTGGGGGAAATCCTGATGAGAACGGACTATACCCTGTAAATTTTTATTCAGCCATGATATTTGAGCCTATCATGGCGCCTAATATCCAATCTATGAACTGATTCTGCCCGGGATAATTCCCTGATCCTTCTCGCATTCACTACGATTAGGTCTAAGTTCTTCACTATATTGAAAATGCATTTGAAGGCGTCCGTATGCCATGTACGAGTGGAGCAAGGCTCGGAAATGCTGCGCAAAACGGACATCCTCTGCTGGTCATGTGTACAGTTTCTAAGAAAGCGTGTTAAAATAGCATGTGAGTAGGGTAATTTTCTTCCGTATTCGGTGCGAGTACGGATATACAACAATTTATATATACTTGCATCTTTGTTCTTGCGAGTTGTTGAGCTGTCAGGTCGCATGCCCAATATAGGGAAGTGGAAATCTACTGAGGGAGAGCAATTGGTCTTCAGATTCGATAAAGTACGTCTGTATCAAATCGAAAACTCATATGCTTATTATTAAGTGTATTTATTAATATTTGTATTTATAGTAGGTTTGCTGAAAGACCGCTCATATTAGAGAGGACAAATAGATACTGGGCAGTTACAGGAATATACGATTAATGAGAGGAGGGGGAATAACAACCAAGGTATACAACAATAACGACTATTACTTCAATTGTGTCACTCCATCCAATACCAGCATAATGCTTGTTCCGGTTCTTTTCTACTTGCTTCCCCTCACCGTCGCGGCTCCGGCGAAAAGAGCTTCTGGACCAACAGTTACAATCGCTGCCCCAGCAGCAACAATAATCGGTTCTTCCGCTGCTGGTGTCGACACCTTCAATGGGATCCCATTTGCGCAACCTCCAACAGGATCTTTGCGGCTCAAGCCTCCACAGCCACTTAACTCTTCTCTCGGTACAGTTGCGGCGACAGGCACTGCAAAAGCTTGCCCTCAATTCTTTTTCCAGGTCGACTCCTCTAGTATTCCTACAGATACCCTGGGTACAATTCTTGACCTTCCGCTCTTCCAAACGGTAACCGACGCTGGTGAAGATTGCCTAACGGTCAATGTCAACCGGCCTACTGGAACAATATCCTCTTCTAAATTACCAGTCCTGTTCTGGATATTTGGTGGCGGATTTGAACTTGGCTCTACGTTGATGTATAACGGTGCATCTGTTGTTGCTGATTCCATTGCCCAAGGGAAGCCGATCATTTTTGTGGGGGTAAATTACCGTGTCGGAGGGTTTGGATTCCTCCCCGGTTCAGAAATCCTTGCTGATGGCTCAGCGAATCTGGGTCTTCTTGACCAAAGACTTGGCCTGAAGTGGGTTGCAGACAATATTGAAGCCTTCGGAGGAGACCCGGACAAGGTTACGATATGGGGCGAATCTGCAGGAGCTATTTCCGTCTTTGATCAAATGGCACTGTATGATGGAGATAATACATACAACGGGAAGGCCCTGTTCCGTGGGGGGATAATGGATTCCGGCAGCATTGTTCCGGCAGACCCTGTGGATTGTCCTAAAGGTCAGGAAGTTTATGATACTGTGATTAAGAACGCAGGCTGCGCTTCTGCTAGCGATACTCTGGAGTGTCTGCGAGGCGTAGACTACACGACTTATCTCAATGCGGCGAATTCCGTACCTGGTATCCTGGGCTATACGTCTGTAGCTTTATCATACTTACCTCGGCCTGACGGGACCACTCTTACTGATTCCCCCGAGATTTTGGTCGAACAAGGCAAATATGCCAAAGTCCCTTTTATCGTTGGCGACCAGGAAGATGAGGGAACTATTTTTGCCTTGTTTCAGTCCAACATTACTACAACAGCGGAGCTCGTGAGCTACTTCCTTGATGTCTTCTTCCACGATGCCGCCCAAGAGGTTATGGAGGCGCTGGTTGCCACGTACCCAGACGATGCTTCAGATGGCTCACCATTCCGCACATCCATTCTTTATGAATTGTATCCTCAGTATAAGCGCCTAGCAGCTATCCTAGGTGATCTGACTTTTACACTTACCCGCCGTGCGTTCTTGGACATTAGCTCGTCGATCAACCCGGACGTCCCCTCTTGGTCATATCTGGCCTCATACGACTATGGGACACCCCTGCTAGGCACGTTCCACGGTAGTGACATCCTTCAAGTTTTCTATGGCATCTTGCCGAACTACGCGTCTGCCGCTATTCATTCGTACTACTTCTCTTTCGTCCATAACTTGGACCCAAACACCGGATCAGGTTATATGACTTGGCCGCAATGGAGCGCAGGCAAAGAGTTAATGAACTTTTACGCAACGAGTGCAGCCCTTCTTGCGGATGATTTTAGGCAGGATAGTTATAATGTAATCGTGGCGAACGTCGCTAGTCTTCATATTTGAGACAGGAGACATGGAATTAGGGGTGCCTGACCGCAGAATCCTTGGTATTGATGATCTAATGGTTTATTGTCATTGAATGCTTGATAAAGTTGTATATACTGCGCAAGATAACTCACTTGTAACTTGCTGGATATTCTGGGCTAATGTGGAGCTGCCTTATTATATTTTGGATGGCACGAATGGTCTTGCTCTTGAGTAAGAAGTCGTGGATGGATGTCACTGCGCGTAGAGATCCTAGCCTTTAGCATCCTAAACTAATACCCTCCTTGAAAGCTGTAGCTGGCTTGGCTTGAGATCGTGGATTCTGTATCCAAGGTACGGTATGTCTGTTGCCGGGCTGACCTCCCCAGATTTGCCGGGTTAAGCGAGCAGGCGAAGTGACCTGGTGACGTCGCCAAAGTGTGCAACGATCCGTGTGCCTGCGTTTCGGCGTGGCGCAACAACAACTGCCTCAACGCTCTTTACCACAGTCATCTCTGCATCATCCACGAACCTCTCTCGACCCCCAACATCTCTTACTTATACTGTCTCTCCTTTGAATGACTTGGCTTGTTGTTGAGCTTGGAAATAACTCGGCGCCTTCAGCCTTCGTAGTCTACTGAACTCCTAATTTGTTGAACACCATCTAGGTGGCTTTGAAGGTACCATCATCGTTGGTGGATACTATATTGAACCACTTCTATCCTTTCAACCACCCGTATTGCGAAATCCTGGAAGTCTTTCCTACGCTCTGTTGTCCCGCCTGAGTCCTCCGGCCTCGGTGCACCCTGTCCGGCTAGGGCGCTTCGCCCACATCAGCGAACAAAGCTAGGGATGAAGAATGCGAGAAAAAGTTGGGGAGTAGTAGCAGCACTGCTATTTGCTCTCCTGCTAACAACGGCTTTTGCGGATGATGGCTTAACACGGAAGCATGAGAAAGGGCGCTGTGCCATCAGAGGGCATTGTGGAAGTGACGGGTTTTTTGGACCACAATTACCATGCCCAGATAACGGATTAGCAGAGAAGCCAGATGCGGGTCTCAGAAAGTCACTTATCGATGTTTGTGGGGATAAGTGGTCCGACTCCGATGTCTGTTGTAACGCCGAACAGGTAAAGTCATATTGCAGCAGAAGTTGGGGTGTCCGGCTTACTGATATTCTATTAGCTTGATGCGTTGCAGAGTAACCTTAAACGGGCAGAGGGCATTATTGCAGCATGCCCTGCTTGCAAGGAGAACTTTTTCAACCTCTTCTGCACGTTTACGTGCTCCCCCGACCAGTCGCTCTTCATCAATGTCACAGATACCAAGGCAAAAGGAACTAAATTAGTCGTTACAGAACTGGATTATTTGGTTTCGAGTGAATACGGATCTGAGTTTTATAATAGCTGCAAAGACGTCAAATTTGGTGCCACAAATGGACACGCTATGGACTTCATTGGAGGAGGAGCCAAGAATTTTACACAATTCCTCAAGTTTCTTGGGGACAAAAAGTTCCTTGGTAGCCCATTCCAAATGAACTTTCCAAGACCAGACACTACGAAATATCCAAATATGACGCCGATGAATGAGACTGTTCGGAGTTGCAACGATACAGATGAAACTTATCGTTGCGCTTGCGTGGATTGCGCGGGATCCTGCCCCGATTTACCGGAGCTTACTGAAAGTAAGCAATGCTACGTAGGGCTTCTTCCGTGTCTCTCATTCGCGGTTATCATCGTCTATTCGGTGTTCATTGGGCTTCTTATTCTCGCTGTCTCTGGCCATGTCGCCTATCAAAGGCACACAAAGCACAAGAACGAACGCTTGCGGCTTCTTCAGGACCTGGACCCAAGCGATGACGAAGATGAGGGTGATATGGTCCACAACATCGGCATGTTGGATAGACCTACTAAACACTACTTCTTAAACACCGCATGTGACAAAGCTTTTAGTAAGTTAGGCTATGTCTGCGCTCGATTTCCGATCTGGACCATTCTTATTAGCATACTGGTCATTGTCTTCATGAGCTTAGGATGGCTTAGATTCGCTGTGGAGACTGACCCGGTTCGTTTATGGGTTGCTCCGAACTCTGCTGCAGCAGAGGAAAAGGCGTTCTTCGACTCAGAATTCGGGCCTTTTTTCCGTGCGGAACAAGCTTTCCTGGTGAACGACACAGGTAAAGATGCCCCTGGACCTGTCTTGAGTTATGAGACTCTGGGTTGGTGGTTTGATGTTGAAAGTCGTGTTCAACGCCTCATATCTTTCGATAGCGGTGTCACATTACATGACGTCTGTTTCAGACCCGTCGGAGATGACTGTGTCATTCAATCAGTTACCGGATATTTCCAAGGGGATTTCTCGAAAGTTCCACAGAAATGGCAATCTAAAATACAGGATTGTGCAGATGATCCGGTTAGCTGCTTACCAACCTTTCAGCAGCCCTTGGACCCCAAAATGATTTTCGGAAACTGGAATAAGAGTGTTGTCGATGCAGAAGCTCTTATTATTACCTGGGTCGTGAATAACTTTGCGGAAGGCACCGCGGAACTGCAACGAGCAATGGACTGGGAGGATAGCCTTAAGAATTTGATGATCGCTGTTCAAGATGAAGCAAAGGATAGAGGTTTGAGGCTTTCGTTTATGACAGAAGTAAGCTTGGAGCAAGAGCTGAACAAATCAACAAACACGGATGCCAAAATTGTCGTAATAAGTTACTTAATCATGTTCCTGTACGCGTCTCTTGCGCTTGGGTCAACAACTCTGGCGGTTACCTCGATCCTCCAAAACCCAGCGAACGCTCTTGTCCGATCGAAATTCATGCTTGGGGTGGTTGGTATTTTGATCGTCCTCATGTCAGTATCTGCATCTGTAGGCCTCTTTTCCGCTGCTGGCATCAAAGTCACTTTGATCATCGCTGAAGTCATTCCGTTTCTGGTCCTGGCTGTTGGAGTTGATAATATCTTCTTGATTGTTCATGAGTTTGAACGCGTTAATGTCAGCCATCCCGAATGTGCTGTAGAGGAGCGTGTCGGAAGAGCTCTAGGGCGGATGGGCCCGAGCATCCTCCTTTCCGCGACGACTGAAACCATTGCTTTCGCGCTTGGAGCTGCGGTTGGTATGCCGGCAGTCCGCAACTTCGCGGCCTATGCGGCCGGTGCTGTATTCATTAATGCATTGTTGCAAGTCACAATGTTCACCGCTGTTCTAGCGCTAAATCAGCGTAGGGTACAAGCAAACCGAGCAGACTGTTTTCCGTGTGCTCGCGTTCGACGCGCTGATTTGGGCTACATGAACGGAGGTATTGGTCACGGTGTTGACGAAGAAGGTAGCCTTCAACGCTTCATTCGCAAGACCTATGCCCCTGCTCTACTTGGGAAAAAGGCAAAGATTGCTATCATCACGATCTTCCTTGGATTCTTCGCCGCGGGTCTAGGACTTTTCCCAAAGGTGGAGTTGGGCTTGGATCAGAGGATCGCTATTCCCAGCGACTCCTACCTTATTCAGTACTTCAACGACCTCTACGATTATTTCGACGCAGGTCCTCCTGTGTACTTTGTCACAAGAGAACTGAATGTGACGCAGCGAGAGCACCAACAAGAACTCTGTGCTCGTTTTGCAACTTGCGAAGAGGCGTCCTTAGCAAATATCCTGGAGCAAGAGAGAAAAAGACCAGAGGTCTCCTATATTGCCGCCTCGGCTGCCAACTGGCTGGATGATTTCTTTTACTGGCTGAAGCCTTCGAATGAGCAATGCTGCGTCAATGGGAAGGTGACCTGTTTTGAGGACCGTAACCCGCCGTGGAACTTTACCCTCTTCGGTATGCCAGAAGGCGAAGAATTCATCTCCTATCTCTCTCGCTGGATCGAAGCACCGACTTCGGCAGATTGCGCTCTCGGCGGAGCAGCGCCCTATGGAAATGCTCTTGTGATCGACAAAGAGCGCCTTACAATCCCGGCATCCCATTTCCGTACCTCGCACACACGTCTTCGTAGCCAAAGTGACTACATTGCCGCCTACAAAGCCGCTCGTCGCATTGCATCTACCATCTCCGAACATACCAGTGCCTCCGTATTTGCGTACTCTAAATTCTACATCTTCTTCGATCAGTATATCTCTATCGTGCGCCTCTCCGGCGCTCTTATCGGCTCTGCTCTTGCCATGATTCTACTTGTAACTACCATCCTCCTTGGCTCCTTGCAAACTGGCTTCATTGTTACTCTTAGTGTCGCTATGACTATTACCGACATTATTGGCACCATGGCGTTAGCTAATGTTTCCTTGAACGCCGTCTCCCTAGTCAACCTAATAATTAGTGTGGGCATTTCTGTAGAATTCTGTGCACACATTGCTCGAGCCTTCACTTTCCCGTCGCGGACTGTCATGGAGCGTGCGCCTCGGAATAAGTTTCGAGCAAGAGATGCACGCGCTTGGACGGCATTGGTGAATGTGGGTGGAAGCGTCTTTAGCGGCATCACCATCACGAAATTGTTGGGAGTTTGTGTTCTTGCATTTACGCGGAGCAAAATCTTCGAGATATACTATTTTAGAGTTTGGTTGGCACTAGTGGTGTGGGCGGCATCGCATGCTCTTATATTCTTACCGGTGGCGTTGAGTTTGTTTGGAGGAACAGGTATGTCTCTTTTCCCCGTCCACGCCCTCGTGGGCTTTGGTGCGACATATCATAACGATAGCGAGGCTAATACTTTTCACAGGCTACGTCGACCCTGAGTCGGATGGTGGCTTAGAGCAGGATCTGAGGTCAAGGCAGTATCCTGCACTGCTGAACGACGAGGAATACGAGGATGACTCAGAATAGTAGATGAAAGAAAAATAGACGGGTCGACGGTGTAATTGTATGGTCCTGTACTTTAGGCATAGAATGCAACCAACATCAACGCAATCAACAGGGGCCTAGATGGCGTTTGATGATCACTTTTCGTCTTTTTAATTAGTCTTTTGCTACGTCCTAGCCTTGTTCTTGTGAGAACTCTACTTATTCTGGCACTCTAGACCGCCCATTTGATCTATCCCATCCCGTTTCCAGTCTCGATATTTTATCCTTGCCTTTCCCTCTCCTTATCATCCAAAAATTCATATTTAAGAGTAGTTATAACCACAACCCTAACCCGATGAAAAGTTAAGTTGCTCTTTCCAAAAAATGCGATTCTAAAAAGAAAAGCCTGATAACAATTGTTCCGAGAGCAGCGTTGCCTTGAATACCTCTCACCTGACGCCCAAGCAAATATGCTTTCCCATACAATTTGTGAAGCAAGAAGATGCAGTTAGCAAAATAGAGAAGGCGAGCAAAGGGGACCAGACGTAGAATTATTAGACCAAAAAATAGTATGAGAATGATGTGAAAGGCTTAGGAAACACATCACGACGCGCCCTCGACCTGGTCGGCCCAGCTCTTCCCAGTTGCAGGCGACGGAAGTCCGAAACTGTCCTGCTTCCGCGGTGGAGCAGGTCGAGGTTCCTCTGCTTTCGTTACAGTAGGTGGAGAGGTTGTAATAGTAGCGGGATTCTTGTTGGCTGCTTTGCCCTTTATAGGAAAATCGAGAACCTTGGGCTGCGAAACACTGGTGGTGGTATCTTTTGCACTGGTAGCAGCGGGGAGATCAGGGAAGTCGGCCGCTGAAGGCGGTTTTTGTGATTGAGCGGGTGCTGCGGGGCGAGGGGTGTTGTTATGGTCGCCTCTCCCACCCCGCCCACCCCTTCCGCGACCCCGACCTCTACCACGCTCGCCTCCCCGGTGCGGTGCTATACTCGGCGGCACGCTGTCCTCCTCCGCTGGCTCTCCTCGTGGCGCATTGCTACCTATACCGCCAACCACACCCCCAAACGCTCCTCTCCTATTCCCTACCCTCTTCTCGTCACCAGTGCCGCCGAACCCCTCCTCTTTCTCTAAATCCCACTCGCGGCCGCTGACGGCTTCAAGCTTACGCTGCCGGTTCTTCTCACGCTCGCCCATCATCTGTGCACGGTTCTGGCGGTCCACTTTCTGGCGCGCCTGCATTTGCTTCCGCTTCTCTGCGCTCTGCTGGGCAGCCTGCGCTTCGCGCGCTTCAAAGGACGCGAGATCAGCCTCGGCGCGTGCATGTGCGGCCGTGAGGAGCGAGTTCTTCAGCGAGATGGACGCCATTTTCTCCGACAGCTCGGCTTCGGTGAGTTTTGTCTGGATCAGGCTGGAGTCAGCGCAATAAACGTGTCGTGAGTGCAGCGGCTTCATTTATTTAAATTAACGTGCGGTGGAGGGGGGGAAGGGGCATCATGAGGGATACACACCCGTTTTATCCCGCCGGTCCCGCTGCGATCCCCGCGCACCGCGCCCTCTTTATGCGGCGTCTGTGCCGGCTTCGCCGTATCTGTCGCTATGCCCTCTGCCTCGCCGTTCTCTTTTGAAGCGCCATCTGCAGCTGCGGCTGCAGTGGGACTTGTGGGAGCGGGAGCGACGGTGGGTGCGGGCGCCTGCGCCCCGCCCCGCCGCCCGCCGCGGCCTCGTCCCCCGCGGTGTCCATCCCGCCCACGAGTACTGTTCGCGGGGCCTTGAGGCGCGGTTGGAGGTGCGGTGGAGGGGTTGGGTGTGGGTGCTGGCGCTGGGCTTGCTTCAACTACGGGCTCGGCGATGGGGGTGAAGTCGTCATCGAAAAAGAGGTCGTCGGGGGCACGCGTCTGGGCGAATTCGTCCATGGCGGGGTCGTAGGCCATGTCGTCAGTCTGTGGTTGCAAAATATGTTAGGGCCGGCACCAGTACGACTTGATAGAAACGGAGATTATACTGTATACTGGGAGGTACTTTCTACAGGCGCAGGTTCTGGTATTGGCGCCGGTTGCTGTGCCGGCGCTGGTTCAGGCTTGGGTAGCTCTTGTTGCGGTGGTGGCGGCGGTGGTTTGGAGGCCTCGGTAGCCCACCGTGAAGACTTCATATTTGTAAGATAACGGAGATGCGGGTGAGGTTTTTGCGTGAATTGTTAGCTCTATGCTAAGAATGTAGTGAGGAGTTATTTCGTCCCAAATGGATGGTGAATGAGGCTTGCCAGTGGTTTGTGGAGGTAAATGCGCCTAGCGTTGATGAGGAAGGCGGTGAACACGCCAGTATAAGCTTGTCAGGGGCGGGGGACTCTGGACTTCACCACCAGAACTCCTACCTTGAGCCAAGGCACTAGCAATTCACTATATCATCTAGCCAGGTTACGTGTATGTAGTTACTTCGGAATAGTATGTGGACAGAGCAGTAGAAGCTGTTCGTATTGGGCGAGTCATCCAACACTACATCTCCCCTTAACTTCGCACTAACTCGGAGTTAGGGTGCCGAGCATAGGCTGCGTCATCTACATAGTATAACTGGTTTGCTTTCTGAATCCTACTTAGATACTTTGAACTATCTGGATTCAAATAAGATTAAAGAACTTAATCTGTTCTACTTAATATAACATCTCGTTCCGTTGCCGCCCAGCTTTCTTGTGAACGAACACGTCTCCACCATCTGTACCTCGGTAGCCATGAAAGCAGCACAATTCTATGGTCCCCATGATGTGCGCATTGTAGACGTTCCTAAGCCGGAGGCAAAGCCTGATCAAGCACTGATATCAATCGAATGGTGTGGAATTTGTGGCAGCGATCTTCATGAATACCTCATTGGCCCAGGCCTATCACTCCAACCCGTGCCGTATTACAACCCCAGCTAACTCCTTGAATAGGGCCAGCGATAATCCCAGCCGCAAGACCACATCCACTTACTGGCTCTGTTGCTCGTGTAACTCTAGGCCATGAATTCTGCGGACGCGTCGCCTTTAGCTGTAGCGTGGCATGCCGCAAACATCTCTGAGATTGCAGACTTTAGCAATCGATCAGTGCTAATCCTTGGTGGTGGGCCCGTGGGTATTGCGCTTATTTTTGTACTGAGAGCGAGACACGCCAAACAAATTTTGGTTTCGGAGCCAACAGCCCTCCGGGCGGAGCAAAATGCTAAACTTGCTGAAGCTGTTTTTAACCCAACGGAAGACAAAGTAGGCGAAAAATACCGAGAACTAACTACAAGAAAAGGCGTTGATATTGTGTTTGACTGTGCTGGCATTCAACCAGGCCTGCAGGATGGAATGGAAGCACTGAGGCATAAAGGGATATATGTTAATGTTGCAGGATGGGAGAAGCCAGTTAGTATTACTGCAGTCATAGTTTTGTCACGTTCAACTAAGGCATATTCAGATGTCCGTGCCAGCAGGGCAGTTCATGACGAAGGAATTCACAATAAAGGCTTCTATGGCTTATAATGATAAGGATTTCAAAGAGACTGTTGATGCTTTTATACAAGGTAAAAGAATACAAATACGGTATTAGAAGAGTGCTGATCTCTTAACTTTACCAGGGAAATTTAAAGGTGTTGAGAAGATGGTGACAAGCCGGATACACCTTGAGGATGCGGTGAATAAAGGCTTTGAAGAACTTATTATAAATAAAGATAATCACATGAGGATTCTCGTTACTCCAAAGCTGGAAAGATTAAATAGAACGGCGTAATGGACCATGTAAAATTTGGCACGTTTGGGAGGATGAAACTTCGATAATTCCCGTTATTTCCCCTTTAACTACGAAAACTTCCACATCACCTATGACTCTTTATATAATTATGCCAGATAAACTACGTAAGAAAGTGCTTTGACTCCGCTTTTCTTAAAATTTAGTGGCCCAGAGCTGAGACATGAATTGGAAAATTTGTTCTCACGCAGGTTTTCTTTTAGCCTGCTGAAAAACCGCACTAAAAGTTGCTCTCGTTGATAGTGAAGCCACTAGAATAGTTAGATCAGCTTATTTTCTATACTTGAGGTAGGTTAAGACAGTAGGACTTACCCATCAATGAATAGATTGTGTCCATTCACTAAGCTCATCCACGGCATTGACATAAGCACAACAGCATCACCAATCTCCTCAAACTGAGCCGGACGGCCCTGGCGGGCCTCAAAATAACCCCATAGGGCGGAACCAACTGCACCACCTTCTTTTACGCCTGTTTTGGCTAGATTAGTGAGTAAGAACCTAGGCGACACTGCATTCACTCTGATATTATGTTGTCGGGCCTCTAAAGCAGCCTGAATACAGTTAGCGACCGACCAGCCCATTTTATGGTGACTGTTTAAAGAATTACCGCTTTAGTTATACCATGTACCGCATGTTTAGATGCAGTATATGAGGCTGTGCCAGCCATCGACTGAAGAGAATTTACTGACGCACAGTTAATTATCGAGCCCTGCTGAGGTTGTCGACCAGGTTCTCTACGGCGTAGTTAGTAAAGACATGTAATAACACAAGCAATACAAGTGTTCTAATACACAATCGTACACCCCTATCGAGCTTTATTTCATCATTTGTTTCAACTCATGCTTCGTGCTAATCAAAACACTAGTTGAGTTGACACTCCGCGTCTTTTCCCAACTAGAAATATTGATTTCGCAGATATTTTCGTGCGGCCCCGCCACTCCCGCAAAATTCCTACAGGCGGTCAAACAACTTTTCTCAAATTCAGCATTGTTTCCATACGCTGCATAGTCGATGCGACTAAATTTTGCAACTGCTATGGCAACTGCCCTTTCAACATCCTCTTCCTTGGTTACATTAACTCGAATTGTTAAGCACTAAATGGTGAGAGGCCATAGAGAGTTAGTGGTAGGTGTTTCTGTCTGGAAAGCCATCTGGAACTGGGTATTCACTTCAGCTCCTTGTTCTTCTACTTTTCTCTTTCCTTCAATCATATCATTCTCGCCTTGGATATCAACTATGACAATGCGTCTTGAGCCTTCCTTTGCAAAGGAAACAGCAACTAAATTGCCTAAGCCACGTGCCCCTCCAGTAACGAAAGCCACACCTAGAGCAAGGGGACCGGATCGTTAACCCATGGCGTTAGGTATTTGATATTCCTCTTGATAAAAAGTTTTCGTAAGTTCTAAGAAAGAACCGCGAGAAGTCATCAATAAAAATGTGTAGCCTATTTTAATATCCTGCATTTACCGAATAGTCCGAACACTGCTGCGGTTATCTATTTCTGACGTCAAATTTTACTGACTCGCCGACGGTTCGTTCCTGCAACACTTTCCGAGCTAGGTAAGATGTATGCTAAAGTATCCTGCGGTATAGCATAAACCCCATAACCTTCACTTTACCCGGAGCATAATTTAGAGAGTTATCTAGAGATATATATAGAAATGCCCAATTGTTATACCCACTCCTACCGCGTGTCATCAAATTTTGTAAGACTCTAGGTTATTTCTAAATCTTGCTGCCTGCGAACCACTCAATTCAAGTCTGACATATATTGCTACTATTTTGAATACATCACCTTTGATTTGTCATTAGCTTTCTGGAGAGATTAGAAGAACTGGCGGAACTCCTATACCTACGCCGCATGCGGGATGCCTCAAATTTGCTCACAGGAACTATCATATACCGAGTTGGCGAGGACGGGGCATGAGCGACTCTGCTGAATAAGAATGCTGAATCATCTTTAGATTCCACGAGGCCGACTACTTAGCGATGCTGACGGAACGAAAATTAATACGCTTATAGCCACCTTTGACGAGCGAGTAATGAAAGCCTTGCCCCAAATTTCCGGCGTTTTATTTCACTAGACGAGAGAATGCTGTTTCAATCCAGATAAAAGACAGCTGGAAAGACACTTTGGTTTTAATCGTGACGGCATTTCAAAATGTCAACAAGGTTTGAAGCAAGTCAGACAACCTACGGTCACATAATCACTTATTTGACGCTAAATATTAGCTTAATTCATATTGAAATTAAAATATAATAACTTTAAATATATAGATAGCTTTCCTAGGGCCCTATTTAATACCAATATGTTATTTTTTTAGACTACTGCTCTTCTTTTTCGCTGTCTAACTACCCCTGGGGATTCTAGGGCTTGGTTTCTTGCCTCCTCCCCCCTTCCTCATCTTTCCCTCGGCACCTTTGTTTTAGCATATACCTCGGTCTACTCGTGTGTGTCGCCGCTAGGAGCTATATATATCTCTTTCTCCCTCCCTCTCTTTTTCTTCTCCTTTTGCTTTTGCTCTCTCTCGTACTTTCTACCCCTCTTTTTTATCTATAGCTAATATACAGGCAGATAATATAAATGGAGATACAGCTAACAGAGGCAGGGGCAGGGGTGGGGGCGGAGGCAGAGACGTGGTGACCAAGGAGTGATGGAGGTGTCGGAAGCGTCGGAAGTCTCGAGACGAAGTGGTAGATAGATGAATAGTACACTATTTTTAAGCTTCTAGATATCTTAAATTCACGTGGGGAAGTGTATTATTAGCTCTAAAAATAAGCAAATCGACAGTTAAAAACTACACATCTATAAAGCTTTAAATTAGAGTCATATAAGCTGCTTGTTCGAGAGCACTCTAGCCCTGCAAAACAGCTTATATAACACCTAGCATGACCGTAGGGCTCTAGTGCGTAGGCTCTACTACGTAATTTCCTGTGCTTTAAAGACGGTTTATATACTCGAAGAACTTCCTTATAGCGCCAGACATTATCAGAATTCATCTCTAACTTACCAGCAGTGCTGTTATTAATATTTAATATTAGAAAAAGGCCATATTGATATTAATATTAAATATTAGTTTAATACTAAA
>KV749008.1:0-15185 GCA_001692915.1 Glonium stellatum | reverse complement strand
GCTTGGTCGAGGGGTCTGTTAGGGTGGGTTAGTTGGAGTGGAATAAGGGGGGGTTGGGGCATGGGGGGAGGACCGCTTAGCTGGCCGCCGGACTTGGAGTGGGGTTTGGTGACTGTTTTGATGGATTCGTATCTAGGGTCGGGGCTTAGCTGCGGGATTGAGGAAGGGTTTGGGGGGAGGGAGGGCATACTGCGTGGATTCGCCGCCTGGTGAGGTGTCCATGAGGTTGGAAGACATTGGGTGGGAGTTGGGGTGTTTTGATAGGTGAAGGAAGGGAGTTTAGGGTCAGTCAAGTGCAATTGGAGTGTAGGATCTGTGTGGAGGCTTTGGTTGGAATTGCTTATAGCAGCGCGTGTGGAAAGCGCTGGGGGAGCTCTGGAGCTCTAGCTCGAGCGAGCGATGATTCGCGATGACGTCGGTCACCCAACAACGAAGAGAAACGCTGAATGCTGAGCGAAACGAAATTGAAATACATGTGCCTATGCCCCAGAACGCCGCATGGTTCTCAAATATATTATCGCTACGTCTAGAAATCCATTCCCATGAGAAAACTATGTGAGGAGTTAGCAAATGTGGCGAGTGTATGCGGCGTTGGACGGAGGGATCAACAGGACATACCTTTCGTAGACCCGCATGAATTTGGCCACGAAGGCTTCGAGATGGAATATTACTTTCTGTATTCGGAGCATAGGTTAGTAGAGTGTAGAGTAGGCTTAGCAGAAGATTCATACACTGCCCATGCGAATTCTGTGCTCATAGAATGCGGACCATTTAATTATCTCAGGCTTCAACACGTCGTCAACCTTTGGTATTAACTTAAATGTAAGACTCTTTTGAACATGTTAGCGGCAGGAATAAAGATTAGGTATGCCTAAAAGAATTGGAATCATGACTCGCCTTGAGGATAGTTGTCGGTGGTATGCAATGCGTCAAAAGATCGTAGAGCTTCGCCCGCACCTGCGACAACCGCGCCGGACTCCTCTCTGCCACAATTTCATCCGCAATCTGCGCGATCAGGGCTTCCCAATCTGGCGGTGGTATAGGTGTCTTCTCGGTGACAGTCTCGCTTGATCTAAAGTCAGCCAACAGGCCCTTGAAAAGCGAAGAGATCCTCACTTTTGGGCATGCACCGCCTCAAACATTAACAGCGCCCGCCTCAGATTCCTACCACTGTCTCTCGCAATCCTCTTATTCAGGCCCTCAACTTCCCTCCACCCCTCCCTCCCACCAACCTTTTTCAACACCTGACAGATCTCCACTTCCGTAGGCGCAGCAACCCGCACCAGCAGTGTACGACTCCTAATCGGCGCAATGATATTGCTTGTCGAATTCGCCAACAAGATCAGCCTTAGATTAGGCGAGTATTTCTCCATTGTCCTCCTCAGCGCTGCCTGCGCATCCCGCGTCAAGTGGTCTGCCTCATTAATCACGACGACCTTGAACCGCTGCTTCGCCGCCAGATCCACCTGCTGCGTCTGCGCCACTTCCTTCAGCAGGTCCTGGACGACCACACGGTCATAGTTACCGACATCTGAGGGGGTGATTTCGAGGTGGTATACTGAGGCTACAATGTTGAATTCGAGCTTACGATTCGTCGTTGTTTGGAAGACTCGCGCGTCGATTTTGATCTTTTCGACGCCAGGGCCGTACAGCTCTTTTAGCGTAGCGACAATGCGTGTTTTCTTGCCCGCTCCAGAAGGGCCGTAGACGAGGAGGTGAGGGAAATCCCCGCTTTGTGCCTGGAAGAACCAGTTGTTAGATGTGCTTATAGACTTCAGATTTTGCATAGAGCGAGCTTACGAGGGATTTGAGACGAGCAGAAAGGTCTTCATGATAGCTTAGAGTGTCTAAGCTACGCGGACGGTGCTTGTCAACTAGCAATGCCATTGTGAGACAGATTGTAGCTTTTAGCATAAAATTTCAGTGATGATGATGGTAGAGCTAGAGGAAGACGCGTAGACCGCGAAGTCGCGTAAAGAGGTCTTGGCAATATCAACCCTCACCTATCTACCTAGACATTTCCATAAGTCACTCCACTATTTGGCAGAATATCTAGGAAGATTTTCTTAATGGAATAAGACAATTAATTAGAAGGCTAAATCCAACATATCCCATGTATATTTTACGGTGCGCCTTCCCACAGCACACGCTTTCATCTATTGTTAAAATCCATTCACGCCTTATATATATATATAAAATAAAAGCTGGCCAGAAGATGTTGGAAAAAAAGAAACACCAGCTATCTCCGCTTGCCATTGCTAACCTGGGCAACTATCGCCAACCCTGCGCTAGTGTAAACGGAAATTCTAAGCCAGTCGCCGCCACAGGATGTAAACTTCGTTTTACGATCTTACTGAATTAAAATCTAACTCCAATCGAGCCTTTTTAATCGTAGCAAGACACGCCAGTTATGTAATATTAGTATAAATTGGTCGGATCAACTAGAATTCAAATTTTCAACAAAGGATATGATAGAATCCTTAAGAATGTGTCGAGTCTGAGAAGTCGTGTCGAAGGAAGTTCATCGGAGTTTTTTGCCCTCTTTTTAATGGGCGTTATGGCGGCAAAGCCTACAGAAAGCTATGCTCTAGTACAGTATCTATATTCTAGCTAGCCTTTCAAGATGTTCATAAATTCCCGAGAGCCCGGTGTGCTTCCAGAAATCTTCAGTCTAATGCGTTAGCTCTGATTCATGAGCTTCAATCATTACAGGAACTCACTACCTGAGGCGTATCATATAGCTTTTGCACATTAGACATGTAATATTACTTAGTGCGTATGGTTACTAGGTTGATATAAAATGGATATCAGCCTGTACCCAATCCACTAGTATCTCACTGTTAATTCTGCATCCAGCAGAATTAATTCCGAGCCATCGGCATGAATACTCTTGCTCTGCAATGGGTATTATCTAAATCGCGGAGTAAAATATCTTGAGAGCAACTTCGATGCAGGCAGATCAATGTAACGCTGTTAATCCGTATATTTAGGGTTACGGCATAC
Organism: Glonium stellatum; assembly: GCA_001692915.1. Taxonomy (NCBI): domain Eukaryota; kingdom Fungi; phylum Ascomycota; class Dothideomycetes; order Gloniales; family Gloniaceae; genus Glonium; species Glonium stellatum. The sequence goes on along the minus strand of KV749008.1, from coordinate 12,182 downwards.
ATCCGGCTGAGAAAAAGTACGGGCATTTGGTAACCTAACGTAGCTCAATAGTTGAAATTATGCGATGATCTGATTAGGCCGAACAATAATGCGACTGGTTTATTCAGACACTTGAAGTTACGTCATAGAGCTGTATACTTAGATTTCTATGCTGTAATAGTTCATCCGCCAACATACTTGCAACTATGCTATATCTTGACCAAATAAGAAAACCGCACAGATATTTTAAGCTACAGCATGGTCAATTAAGGTGGCAACCCGGAGAATTGGTGCCCCATGGTATATGGTAGAATAAAATACGACATAGTTAGCGGTAAATCAGTCCATAGGGGCAGACGGCGGGTCGTGAGTACCCGCATCAAGGCTGTTTGCTTCACCAGAATAGGAAATTTTTAATTTTTCGTTCAGCACTAAATTCTTAAGAAAATCATCCCACAGTGTTTAAGTACCGGACGATACATTTGAAATCTGCGCTAACTGTTCCTTACACTTAGCTGCTGTAGCCCGCTCATTCACTATTTCTTCTCAGCACAAGAATTTTTTCATGCTTGACTTTAAGCACCAAGCTCGAATGTTTTCGCTTTGGTGATTAATGACCTGCATCATAACTTCGGTTACCTCCAAAACCGGACCAAGTCACCTTCATAGAAAGCCACGGGTAGTTCTTCCGTCCAGCTTATATACGCGCAGCCTCGTTCATAACATCCACCTCACTGACCCTGACACTTCTTCAATCACTACCATCTCTTCTCGTCCGGGATCACGTCAAGTCTCATCATGCCGAGCAAGAAAGGAGGCTGGAATGCTCTGACAGGTGGATACAACGAATTGACAGCCGATAAGTGAGTCAACAGCCCGACATCAAATGGCAGACCCTTGCATCGAGGCTTAGCTGATATTCTTTGTCTAGTCTCAAAGCGATAAAACTCCCTGATAAGTACGTTTCCTTAAGCTTGTCCTCTAATACTGTACTAAAATAGGGAATCACGTCCCGCCATATTCCCCGATCGGAACGTTTGTTGACAAGTAGTCAAATAAACGAAGCCTTCAGACTACTCCCCATAATAAAACCGCACCGCTAATGGCTGTTATAATAGGATTAAGTGTGGCCGTTGTCAAAAGTGGAAATCTCAGCCAAATTTCTCGAACAAGCAGCTCACCGAAGCTCGCTACAAATACCAGAAGGGTATCAATGCTGCCGTTACAATTAAATGTCGTGCTTGTACTGGCGGCCAAGTGGTCGAGCTTGAATGCTTCATGTGCAACGAGACGAAGGGACTAGAAGAATTTGCCAAAGCCCAGCGAAGCAAGCCCGATCATGCTGTAAAACAACCTCTTTACGCCTTGGACTTTAGTGGTGCTAATCTGCTGTCCGGTCAGAAATGTATGAAATGCATGCAAGAACAGCTCGACATGGAACCGATCAACGAACGCAAATACGATGATCCTGAGGCTGTCGTTATCCCTGAACATGGCTCTTACTATGACTACCTCTATGGAGACTCTACTGTCTCCGAGTATGTGCGTACTCTTATTCTATATGCGAATTATCATCTAGACTATATACTAATAGTTAATAGGGAGAAGGAGAAAGTGAGGGAGGGGTTGGAATTGGGGACCTTACGCTTACCGAGTCCTCGAACAGGTCGACCACAGATTATGAGACAGAAAATGAGTTCAATGGCGGGGAAGGAGAGGGCCACAAAGTCCAAATGGGAACTAGAAATGGGGTCGCCCTAACTGGAAGTGGCTGGACCGTGCAAAAGTCTAAGTCATGGAAGTCCAGCTCGCTGGTATCTTCTTCCACTGCTAACAGTATCGTCGGCGGACCCTCTATCGGTGGTTTCGGTCCAAAGAGCTACGGCCACCCTAGCCGTTCGACAAGCCGAGCATCCTCTACGGCCAAGTCCTCAATGTCCTTCCCAAGCAACGTGACGGAACAGTCAGGCAGGACAACGGGCAAGGGTGGATGGGCAAGGGTCTCGGCATATGTATGAAGTCTCAACTCTTTAAACCATCTAAACTAATTAAATCATAGAAAGCCCCTAAGCCTGAGCCGGAAGAAGAAGAAGATGAAAGCGACTCTGATGACGAGTGGGAGAGGAAGGACAACGATACCGATAGCGACGATAGCGAGACTGACCTCTGATAGGTGGATACCTAGCGGCATTGCCTTGAATCTTTTTTCGAAGGCATTATCACAGGCAGGCCATCCTTCACCTGATGCAAATATTTCTCTGCTGTTCTTCGGAGTGCAGTTGGTTGAGCACTCCAGCCCTTTGAAGTGCCAGTAACTTAGGGCATAATTTGATAGACAATTTCCCTTCTGGCATCCCGGAAGGTGGCGGTATTTCATAGAGATCCTTTGGTCTTCTGCACCCGGCCTTATTAGCCCCAAAATCCTCGGTAATTGGGATCATATTAGGGATCACTGAATATTTCACATTCAACTCCGGGAAAATTAAAGCTGCAAACGAACAATGAAAGTGAAAGTAGCCCTAAACAACTGAAGCTAAACATTATTTAAATCGTGGGTTTGCCTTGTGGATCTACGATAAAAAATATTGCTTTCTACACGTCAATGAACGGTTGACCAAGAAAAGGGGTGCAGCCAAGTACACCATTCCTTTCTGAGGTTAAAGTGTCGTCCAAATTGCCACCTGACTTCGCGACGCGAGGAAAGAAAGCCCCTCCCATCGCTTGTTCCTCGTCGCCCTTATTCATCGCTCGTCCTTGATAGCCTCGTTCAACCTAAAGGTGCATTCTGGGCTTTGTTCGATTTTGTGTTTGTACTTGTATAGCAAAGATGTGAGTTGTGATGGCTGTGACTGGACTTCTTTAGATGCTAATAATTTCGTCAAACAGGTCTGGGAGAAGAGCTGGCAATCGTATTCGCGGCCCGTACGTTCTCTCTCTCACTACAGGAGGCTCAGGAAGTCTAATTGACATTTTGCGACTGCAGACATTCAGCTTTGACTGATTTCTTAGCTGTGAGTAGCTTCCTCTCTCTATTTCTGGGTTCGACTGGTCCTGGCCAGGCTGTCTGTCCACCTTCCTCAAACCCGTTCCGTCGGACTTTTGAAGGCTAACATTATATTTTCTCATCAGGCGAATAACATCTCGGCTGCCGAAATCCGCGACTCGTACCGCCAACGAGTTCAACAAGCTGCTGAGCAGAATGGAGAAGACGACGCAGCAAACGAGCAAGCCGCCGCTGATCAGGCACAAATTGAACGAGAGGAGGCTGAGCAAGCAGAGTTAGTAGCGCAAGCGGCGGAACGGTCTAAGAAACGGAAGCGTAATCAGGAGGAGGCCATAGCAAAAGTCAAGAAAAGCAAGGAGCTGAAGCGCAAGGCGTCAAAAAAGAAGAAGCGTGATAATTCGGATGATGAGGACGACGATGAGTATAATGAGCTGGGCGATATGTACGCGAAGGCCAAACCGCTTCCTGGCCAGTTGGAGAACTGCGAGCTCTGCAGCAAGCGGTTTACCGTCACACCGTATAGCAAAGCTGGCCCGGATGGAGGTTTGCTATGCACACCTTGTGGGAAAGAGTTGACCAAGGACTCAAAGGCCGCCGAGAAGGCTGCTAAGAAACCTGCGACCGGCAAGAGGCGACGCAAGCTTGAAAGTAATCGTTTAGATGGAATCGTCACCCAGGGAGCGAAGACTCTGCAGCAGTTGTGTATTGAGAAGGTTGCTCAACACCATCATGATATCGAAGAATTTGGTGATCTTCCAGACACCGTTCTTAACCGATTGAGTGAAATTTTTTCGAAGAAGCGCGTCATGAATCATAGAACTTTGGATCTATTTTTGCGACCAGATTTAGACACAGTTGCAATACACGAGTGTGCCTGTAAGTTTACACCTGATTAGTAAAAGAATCCTACTAACATAAAGTAGATTTGCAGACTGAGGATTACCAACAAATGTTCGCCATAGTTCCCTTTGTGGAGAAGCTCTCTCTTCGGAATTGCTGTCAGTTCAAAGACGAGAATGTGGAATACATGCTGGAGAAAGCGAGCAAACTCAAGCATGTCCAATTATACGGTGCCAATCTCGTCACTAACGACAAGTGGATTGAAGTATTCGTTCGTCGTGGTAAGGAACTTGAAACACTTAAGTTAGAATGGCTAGACGCGGCTTTTGACGACCAGGCTGTTGAGGCTATGGCTGAGTTCTGTCCAAACATCTCCCGCCTGAAGCTCGAACGCTGTCGCCAGCTAGGCGTGGAAGCCATAGATGCGATTGCTAGACTGGAGAAGTTAGAGCATCTCTCTCTTCAGTTAAATCAGGAGATCCCCGGGGAACGTCTCGTCAATCTCATTGGGCATATCGGCTCTAAGCTGCGTACTCTATCACTTGAGAGATTCCTTGACGCTTCAGACGATGTCCTGGCCGCGATCCACGACACATGTCGGAGTCTATCCAAGTTCCGCTTTACAGAAAATGACTATTGTACCGATGCAGGCTTCGTCGCTCTCTTCACTGACTGGGCGAACAGACCTCTTCGATTCGTTGACCTCAGTAGCAATAGAGATATAGATAACGGCAACCCGGAAGGGCCTGAAGACCCTATTGGCCTGGCCTCTGCGGGCTTCAAGGCGTTGATGGCGCATTCTGGATCTAAGATCGAGCGGTTAGATATTGCCAGTTGCCGCCATATCACGCACTCCGCCTTTTCCGAAGTATTTGATGGCCAGAAGCAATATCCATGCCTCGGAGAAATAAATGTTTCATTCTGTACGACTGTTGATACAGTCGTGGTCGCTGGTATGTTTAAGAGTTGCCCAAGTTTGAAGAAAGTAGTTGCGTTTAGCTGCTTTGGTATAGAGGATGTGGTCGTGCCAAGAGGCATTGTGTTGATCGGAGTGCCTAAGGCTCAGGATGCCATCGAGCAGTTCGGTGATAGCTGGCTAAATGTCGAGCAAGCGTTCGGTGCGATGGTGGAAGTTGGCGCATGAAGAGAAAATTTACGATAGGTTTACGCAAAATGGAAGACTCCGAGAGCCTTCCTTAAATTCACTGAGGTCGGCTTAGGGAAAAGGCGGAAATAGCTACCTACTTTGAGGCAATTGGATGCCTGGCTGTGGTTTTTCTGGCATTGACTTCTTAAAGCGGCGGTGCATGGGTTGAGATCACTGGATGAATCGACGAATGCATCACGGTTTCAGTCATATTCTAGTTACACTTAAAAAGGTTCTAAATAAAAATAAATATCCGTACGCCTGCGGTCAGTATGAGTACGAAATATCTCTTCAGTCCAAGATGTATATAGCTTAGGGCACGGTCGATGTTTGTACAGAGATTCTCGTTCAGGTTATCGGATATAATTTAATTTGAAATGCTCACCTTTTACAGCTACAGCGAGATCTTAGGCTAAAAACGCGCCATTCTATTCCTATTTTTACTCGTTGAACTTTGCTTCTACTTTTGTCTGTGCACGGAATGTAGTCACATGATCCATTATCTTTCCTGTTCATCTCCTTCCGTGCAACTCTTGGCTCTTAACGTTACCCCTCGGCCACCGCCACAACGCGCAGGAACCATGCGACGGCAGTGCTTACCTAGCAGAAGTAACAGACGCGCCTCGGCCAAAGTCGAGTCAGCTAACGCCACTATCGACATGACGTCCGGTACAACTCGAATCCCCACAAATCGCGTCCCCGTCCTTAGGCCGCCCAGGGCGAGCTTCCCCGCAGAAAGGGATGAGGGGCAATAAATATGGGGTAGACGTCCGAGGCAAGCAAAAGCGGGCAATTAGTGCTGCGACCGGCTTTGGTAAGTAACGTGGTTGCCTGAAATGGCAGTTCGGAAGGTGCGGAAGAATGTTTAGGGTGGGGAAACCCTGGGGAAGCTATTTGTTTCCAGACCTTTATTCCTAGCTTCTCCTATTTTTCTGGCTCTAGATTTGAAGAAGCTCAATTGAGGACGCATCGTGTTTTATTACTCTTGTATTCGGTCTCACTTATTTCTCTTGTGCGACTTGAGGACTTGGCACTCTAAGCGCTATGGCGGAAGTCGAGATTCCTAAGACGCATAAGGCGGCGGTGTATGACAACCCAGGTAGCATCTCAACAAAGGTTGAGATGCTGGAAACACCGGAGCCAGGGCCTGGAGAGGTTTTAATTAATCTGTATGGGCAGCTCTTTATTGCACTTGCTGTTGCATTATAGGTTGTTTGCTAATACGATTGACTAACAGGACCCATTCAGGTGTTTGCCATTCAGATATGGGAGTTATGATGAATAAGTACTTTGAACACCTCTTTCCTTGAAAATGGGAATTGGATACTAATTGCGATTGGACGTTCCTAGCTGGGCAGGCCTCCCTTTCCCCACGCAGCCTGGGCAGGTTGGAGGGCACGAAGGTGTAGGTTTTATACTCGGATTTCGTTCAAAAGTTGGAGATTGATAAAGTGTAGGTAGGGAAAATTGTCAAGATGGGTCCGGGCACAGAAAACGCGGCGGTTAAAGTTGGGGATAGAGTTGGCATTAAGTGGATCAGTGCTATCTGTGATAGCTGTGGTATGTTACCCACCTCTTGCTCTGATTCTTATGGAATTGGTCAAAGCACTAACCGTTTTCTTGATTTACATAGCTGCTTGCCTTTCTGGCCATGATGGGGTCTGCTTCAACCAGGTATTCATTCGCTGCTACAATGATCCTACCTCATAGATAAAGGTTGTTGACATGTATCGTAGAAAATTAGCGGTTACTACACTCCCGGCACATTCCAACAGTACGTGCTTGGTCCTGCGAGCTACGTAACTCCAATTCCCGAGGGTTTAGATAGTGCTGCTGCAGCACCTATGCTATGCGCTGGCGTGACGACGTATTCCGCCTTACGCAAAAGCAATGCTGAAAGCGGGCAGTGGGTGGTCATTTTGGGTATATATTTTCCGAGTCTCTCATACTGTTTTTCTTTTGATACTCCCTATCTCAAGTGTTCTAAATCTGAACAATCCACGCAGCAGACATATTAGATTTCACTACTAATATTAATCGCAGGCGCCGGCGGCGGCCTCGGCCATCTAGCAGTCCAATTCTCTTCTCGTGCCATGGCACACCGCGTAATCGGCGTCGATGCAGCCTCAAAAAAGGAACTCGTCCTGTCATGCGGTGCCGAGCATTTCATCCCGCTCGAAGGCACCGAGTCGATCCCAGAAGCCACCAAAGCGCTCACTGGCGGTCTCGGCGCACACGCCGTCCTAGTTTTGACTGCAAACAATGCAGCCTACGCGTCTAGTCTGGATATGCTGCGGTTTGGTGGTAGGGTGGTATGCGTGGGTGTGCCTGAGGGCGAGCCGGTGCCAATTAAGAGCGCGTTACCGCAATTTATGATTGCTAAGGCTTTGAGCATTGTCGGGGTGGCCGTGGGTGATCGGAAGGAGGCTATTGAGTGTTTGGATTTTGCTGTAAGAACCTTTTATCTTTCTAAATTGCTCCGTAGGCTTCTGAGGTTTGCAGTGCCGTGCTAATGTCACTACAGGCCCGAGGCGTCGTCAAGACCCATTTCCGTGTCGAAAAAATGGATAGGCTTACGGACGTTTTCCAGGAAATGTTCGATGGGAAATTGAAAGGCCGAGTGGTCTTGGATCTATCATGAAGCCTCCATTATTCGCTCTTCTAGTTGAAGAATGCACCTCTTGGTCCAAGTTTCGTATACCTAACGAATGGGTGTTGTAGTCTAGCAAGTCAGATTAATCATTCTGACACAATTCTTTTGATTGACGTTACGGAGAGGCGGTTTCGCTGACAAAATCTTCAGATACTTATAAGAATTGCCAACGGATGTTTAGGAACCATTTTAACGAACTTGATATACCCGATAAGGAGAATCCTAGATCCCCAGGCTTCTTCTCAGAGAATGACTATCCCTTCCACTGATAATATGTGTCTTATAGTTATCGATAAGAGCCAGCCAATAGAGTAAATCGGATGGGCCGCGCATAGAACATAAATAACCAGATCAATGGCTTCAATAACTAAGTATTTCTCATCACGGGGCGTGGTCCTATCTACTCTAGTGGCTGGCTCTTGTCGATAACTGTAGGAAACATTTTATCAACTGAAAAGATACTCAGATCCACAGATCTATACTCCAAATAACGGTAGATAATTTCATAGTATATCCTATCCCTTCAGCTGGTAGTCTACGGCCTACTGTTCTTGATAAGAACTAGCCAATAGAGTCAACAGAATCAAAGTTAAGACAACCAGTTATTACTTCCCCAGTACGCAAATCGCATTTTAGTAAGACACGAGTAACCGAAGGGATAAGTCTCTGGACCAAGCCCAAGCAGATGTTCTCATCTAATAGAACGAGGTGTGTACCGAAAGCCACAACGGAGAGACCCATGGCTAAACCGATTGGCTCTGGTAAGCGACGCCTACTACATCAAAAAGTCCAACGCCTACTACATCAGACCTAGGGTTATCTTTGCTTGCCTACTAATATAGCTATGTTTCCTTCCTCCGCAGCGCACCTACTTCGCCATACCCTGGGGAGGAAGCCGCAACATGGACAGCATCGGGAATGTCCCACAGTCCCCCACTTCTAATTACTCTTTTGATACTTCCAGCAATCATGCTAGTAACTACGACGATCCAGATTGGCTGGATCGCATCTTTAGCGCGGAGACACAAGACCTCTCACCTTACTCGAATCTTCTGTTTCCTGATGAGGTATCTCGATCAACAACTCCGAATCCACCGCTACATGGCCGAGAGCAAGAGACGAGGCGCAATCCCCCTCACCCAAAAGCTGTGAGGAAATTGCTTGTCGACTCGTACAACGACCACATCTCAAATCCATACCTGGATGATCATGGATTATCCGATCTTTCCAAAAAGTCTGGTTGTACCCCGAAACAGATCCGAACCTTTTTTATGAACAGGAGATATCGCAGTACCCAAACATCTACTTCTGGTTAGTGCGTCTATACTGTGATGATGATTCGTAGACGCTCACTAGCGAAGCAGGCTTACAGTTGTCAAATAATAAATCGGATGTTAATGACAGTGAAATACCCAAAACGGACGAATCTCAACACAGTCGTAAGTCGGAAAACACTTCGACCCATGGATACTCTAGGCTGGAGGACAACTGCTCCAACCCAATTGTCGAAGACAACAATGCTTACTGGCTCACTCTATGCCGTGAGGGCATACAGCGTGGTTACGAGCCCACAGAACACTTGTTGGAGACCCAGTCTCACTTCACGGTTTTTCCGGATTCTGGAGCCTGGTCGTCTGCAGTCTCGGTCACAAATGCAGCAAATCATATAACGATAAGCCGCCGAAAAGGGAAACGGCGTTACCCCATCTCAGTGCCTTCAATGGTGGCTAAAAATGAGAAGACTAAGATATACCAATGTACCTTTTGCGGACTAAATGAATTCTCAGATAAATACGGATGGCGACGCCACGAAGAATCTCTTCATTACCCTCAAAGCGCATGGATTTGTGGGTTGGACTGTCCGATATCACTGACTGACAATGGGCCCGAGTGCATCATGTGTCGTATTCCTAATCCTTCAAGCGAACATCTAATGGGGCATAATTATCTTTATTGTGCTGGGAAATCCATCTCACAGAGAACGTTCCCACGAAAAGATGGTTTTGTGAAACACATGCGTCGAATCCACCACATGACACAATGGAAAGCTCATATGGGTGGATGGAAACGGTCTGTGTCTCGGAGTCTAAGATTCACTTGTGGATTCTGCGGCATTAAACTCGATGGATGGAAACTTCGAGTAGACCATATTGCAGTACATTTTGAAGATGGACTCAGCCTGAAGGACTGGATATTTCGCTCAGAACCGGAGCAACTGGATTATCTCTTGCCAGAAACCCAAGGCAGGGATTTGGACAATTCGACGAGATCTCTGAGCGTATCTCTTGCAGAGATTAAGCCCTCTAGCCAGGATGGAAGGTCTGATAAAGAAACCGAAGATCAAGGAGGTGAAATGCAAATACCCGGCTCTATAATTCTTGATAATGATTCTTGTACTCAAGACTTTACCCCGCAAAACTTCCAATCAGCAAAAGAAGATCGGCTAAACCAATGGCTGGCTGAACAACTTGCTGGTTCATACCTTGCTCGTCTTCCTAGTATATTCCCCAACTTCTCCAACCCTGAGGTCTGCTCTTCCGAAATAGATGGGGTCCGATCGGATTATACTAATCTAACGCCCCCTGAAAGCTGTTTTTCTTGCTCAGACACAAACATACGAGTTTCGGCCTCAGACACAAACACACGAGTTTCAGCCTCAGCAGAAGATCCTGAGAGCTTAGAGTTCTATGAGGCGCCTTATCACTTACTAAAGGATCACCTAGCGTCCACTGGTGCATGGATACGGGACCCCCCCACAGAGCTTCATTCTTTTAAGCAAAATCCTTTCGTTATATCAGCTTTGACAGAGGATTCGGAAAAAATTGAATTGGAAGTGAGGACGAAGAGAGACTTTGAGGATTTGGAAAAGATTGAATCGGGAGTGACGAAGAGTGACTTTGAGAATTTAGCTGCGTTCTCAAAATCCGAAGATCTCGGACCGGGAAACATTTCAGGGCAGTCTAAATTGTATCCGTCGTCTTCTTGTTCTTCCATTTTATTTGCAGAAATGGAAGTGCGTACAGCCCCTTCCCCCGGATGGGTGAGCGATGGCTTAATAAAAATAAAAAAAATGGCACGCTTGGCAGCTCAAATTCGGGGGATTTTTGGGCTTTAAAAGACAGTACTTGCTATATTTTCAGATGGACGGAGGCATAAGAGATGAAGAGAACCAAGTTTCCCTCGTCTAATTATGACCTTTATATCCCTACGGTCAGTGCGAGGCGTCGATTACAGCTTTTAAAGCTGTAATCGACATCTAAACATCTCAATTTGATGTTGTTTACGATTTTTCAATGCTTAACTATTTACTTTCTACGGATATAAAATAAAAGACATCTAAATTCGATGTCGTTTACACCTCTGCTTCTGCTGCTGCTTCTGCCTCTGCTGTTGCCTCTGTCTCTGCCGCTGCCTCTGCTGCTGCCTCTGCTGCTGCCTCTGCCGCTTCCTCTGCCTCTGCCTCTGTCTTTGCCCCTGCCTTTGTACGCTATCTCTCCCCAAAAGCTTGGCATGGCTCATCAAAAACACTCTCGTAGCTTCTGGATAACTGTACCAACAATGACAATGACAATACCATGTATACATGCACTAAAGCTTCACGCCGTAGCATGCCTATACTCACGTCTCTACTCGTGTTTCTACTCGTGCCCCTGCCTCTGCAGTCTCTATATGCTAATTCATACTTATAGTTTGTGCGCGAGCTTGTGCATTTAGGCCACATATATAAATAAAAACTACTCTTCTTCATAAGTAGAACCGCAAATAGAAATAGAAATAAAAGTAGAAAAGTAAGTGCCTCTTCTTTTTATATAAACTACTATAACCAATAAAATAAAAGCAGGGGTAGAGGCATAAGTAAAAGTAGAAATAAAGTCAGAGATAAAAGCAAAGGCAAAAATAGAGATATAAGCAGAGGTATAAATAGAGGCACGGGCAAAATATAAATAAAGATATAAGCAAAAATAAAAAACATGTATAAATATCTATAAATTAGTAATAGAAACTTAAATAAGATATAATTAGACCTTATAATGGGTTGGATATCTAACGGTATAGAACCCAATCCAACTCAGCCTAAAATCAAACTCATTAAATAAAACCCATTGGGTTTTAGACTATCCATTGGATAAATTAGTGCTAAAATCACGTGTAGAGTATATCGGACTATTTATAGTAGACATTATAGTAGACCTTACAGTAGACACCTGCAACTTTTATACGGCTGCACAAGAGCCGTACGTAGAGACGCACAGATTTTATACATCTACCAGAGCGTCTACCAGAGCGTCTACTAGAGCATTTAAAGTATCGGGTAATTGGGTATTTACTGGGTCGACCTAGTCGAGGACCCGACCGATTCGGACCCGACCCGACCCATTGTGACCTCTATCCATACGACACTTAGCTTTAGAAATAAGCTAATTAGCGGTAAAATCCATATAATAGTGCAGCTTTACGATAAATCTATAAAAGCTTCAGATATGTGCTAAATCAGCACCTGAAATTTGCCTAGATAATACATGGTGTAGTGATCTAATTGGACTGGGTTGGAGTGGATT
>KV749007.1:0-13700 GCA_001692915.1 Glonium stellatum | reverse complement strand
TTAAAATTTTTAAGAATTAACGCCAGCTCGTGCATAAAGCCAAGCATGGCTTCCTGGCTTAGTCTCTCATCTAAATCGGCATCCTCTAAGCTATATTCGAACTCCTTGCAGGCCACTAAATTAGCGTAAGCTGGCGTAAGGAAATTTGCGAAATCCATGTCATGGGGCCAAATGCGGTTTGCATTAGCTTATCGCTCAAGTATTTGCAAGGCTAGACCGTACGTGGCGTGGTACGCAATGTGACAATGCATAAGCCAGCTTCCTGGGTTGTCGGTCTTGAACGCGATGACAACGAGGCCGTTTTGAGGCAGAAGAACCACATCACGCCTTGGAGGATTATCGTACTTGAGATGGAGCTTATCTGGAGAATAGGATGAGTTTTCAACTTGCTGGAGTATTGCAAAGTCATGACCGTGTAAGTGGATCTGAAAATGTTAGCTCTCCTGTTAATATATTGCTTTCAAGACACTGTGTACAGGGTGTGGACGGTACATGTCATTCCTTTTGTAGTTGGTGAGAAGTATATAGACCTGCACGGAGTCAATCGGGATTAGATCCTTCAAGTCAATGATAGAATACCATATTAATATGGAAGCCGCAGGACGACTCACCCAATCAGTACTAGTATAGTTTCGGGGTACGGCGACCCAATTTTTGGGCCATGTGCCCGTGAAATCGTTGAGATAAAGGAATATCGGATGATTGTAATTAATCCGAAGAGGGGTGAAGCCTGAAGACGATCCCGGTTCCAGAGAAAACAATGCCAGTGGGAAAGGTTCGGCGGTGTTATTAAGAGTCACCTCAAATTCTTCGCCATCTTTACCATTTACCGCTTGACTCACAAACCACGGCAGTATAGGCTTCAAGGAGGAGTAGGTCTCATCCGAGCACTGTTTGCTAATGTTAGGCCATTCTTGCGAGGTTGGGTCAGATGTGCTAGTGTCGTTATACCGCACAATGCCTGTTCGCTCGTAGACGTCCAAACTATGTGGTATCCTACAACTGCCTGCGACCTAGGTTCGTATCCAGAAATTTCCATCGTTAGGTAGCGGGTTTGCATGACCCGCAACGGGATTTGCCTCGACAATTACATGATACCACTGACCAATGCTAATCCGCACGGACGTATTGTAGTAAGGTTCGATCGGGACGAAATCGGCGCTAATAATTGGAAGATAATGGTTGTCAATTGAGAAGATGAATGTCGATTCGAATGAAGTGTTGATGAGGCGCAGCAGGTACCACTTTGCTCTGCCAGGCATGCTGGTATCTATTTTCTCGAAGTGCAAGTCATAAATTGGCGGGATGGCAGAAGTGTTTTTCTTCCCAGTGAAGTTGTTCACATTTCCGTGGCCGTTTAGCAGAATGTTTGGCTGAAGAGGATCTGCACCGTAGACTGCGTCAAAAGCACTGTTGTGGCTTGCCGCACCTGTCAGCATGTGTAGCCCTTAGTTTAATAAAGGAGGTACAGTCCTCAGAACGAAATCTCGAGACTGCAACACAGATTTTCTCATCCCAGTGGGAATTTACTTACCCCAGCTTGTCATCAATAGTGGAAATTTTGGCTCGTCAAAGGGCGCAGACGCAAGACTATGGATTGTCTAGATGAGTCAGCTTGTCTTCTCATATTTAATTCCCTTGTGTGCTCGCATTTTTTTTGCAGACGGTTGATACACGAGCGTAAACGATCGATCTAGCTGTGGCTTAGGACGCACTAACGAAAACATAAGCAACTTACTACTGGGCCTTGCAGGCCGTCAGCATACTGCACAGAGTAGTGGCTATGGTACCAGGAGCTTCCATATTGTGTTGTACTCCAACTATAGGTGAAGCTATCTCCAGATGCTATGGGGCACTAAGTGATGCCGTTGACTCTGCACATGTGCATTGTCTGATTCTGCCTTATTCCATGCCAATGGACGCTTGTGCCGTTGTGAGTGAGGTTATTTATAACCTAAACGTTGACTCGCTATAAGATAAATAAGCTTTAGACCATAGAAATCCATATCTGGCGGTGGTAACCTAGTTCAGTACTTACATCACCCCAGCACGCCTCAATCCAAGGCCCCGGAAAGGAACCATTGAATAGCTTCGCGGCAGCGAAGCCCAGACCATCCGCGTTGACCCATCCGTCGTTCAGCACGAGAGTGTGGTTGCGATCAACGCCGGTAGGTGCTTCGTTTTCGTAGTCTGTGTGTGTATTATACTCCCGCCCATCAAGATGACGAAGCCAGCATTCTCGGTTTTCAGGAGTCGAGCATTCATGCCAGCCTCGCATGTTGCTGTAATCACATTTGAAATCTGAGCCGGGACCTCGAAGACGGCCATCGGGAGGCTTGAAGATTGGATAATGTAGATGGGAGTTATCGAGCCTGATGTCTGATATACCAGATATTGGGTACTGTTGGGCTCCGGGAGCGTCGATGGGCGAAAGCGTCAACAAATTCGCAAAATACGCAACGGCCGTCCAAAAGCGTCCGAAGAGATACATTCTGCTGTTGCTTCGCAAGTCTGCTGGCTCTATTGGTGGAGAGGGTCCCCAAGGACGAGTGTAGTTAAGAAAGTAGCCCAGAAAAGGGTAGAATAAGTAGAATAAGACAAGGTGAGACTAACTTTCGCTGGTCTCACAAACTATTCATATTCAAGCCCCAGATAATTAACCAGAAGATGCAGGTTAGGCAATGTTGAAGTGAGTTGGACCGTTAACCCAGCTGCTATCGTGTCAATGTTATAACTTAAAGGCTAACGGAATGACTGCATTGCACTCCGTGCAGATCAAAATTGCAAGACAGCCAGAACTCCCGATGATCTAATTGACATCGATTATTCATCAGATGGAGCTTCACTCTGCAATTCGAGTTCCGCTAGGAGTGCTGGATTGTCCAGCTACGAGATTCGGCCACAAGGAGCTGAAACCAGGATGCTTTTGGATCAGCCAGTCACTTCCACGCTTTTCGCAGGGTTGACGCAATCTGTGAATGGCTAGCTTCCACCCCATCCTGTGGCGAACGGCTGTAGCTGCACGTTTGTACGGCCTTGGTTGTCCAGGGAAATAGGATTCTTGTTAATTGAAGCTCCTTTACCATTCTCTTCTAGCTAGACACGCCATTATCGTGCAATCACAGCAACTGCTCAACTGCTAATGAATATCAGCGATATTACGTGGGTGGAAATCTTAGGATATCTGGTGAAGACTACGCCACTATAAAGGCTGATGGCGAATAGCTTGAAGCTGCTATAGCTGAGTATGGACGTATGGGCGTTCGCTACAATTGCTTGCTCTACAATTGGTGGCGAGTACCAAGTTTCTTCCTGCTTTTGGGCGCTGACTTATGGCGCGTCGGTCCCAGTTTATTACGTGTCCCTAGAGCTAGAATTGGAAAGGCGGGTGAATGTGGAGGTGTGATATCAGACTGAGTTATCAATTAGGAGCTTCGATTTTCTTTTGGGACTGACACCAATAGCTTACTTTAGCTACTTTAGGTAACATAGTTAAGTGCGCTTGCTTAGGCAGCTGTGGCGTGCTTTCCTAGCGGTTAGAGGGACAAAGCATTTGTGGCTAAGTTTCACCTCTATATGGTTTATTGGAATTGGAATGACATCCATCTGCAGTTCTTAAACCCAGTATTTGTATTCAAAAGGGTCCATATTCTAGTAGTAATACGTACACGACGAGGCACTGGGCTAGCAGAGAGTCTCGTATACTCTATCTCTGTGCGCCATGGGATGTACACATTCGGCCGCGCTGAATTTGTTTGTTCATAAATTTAGTTGACACCTTCCCTAGGTAACTGTAAGGAGCGGTAGCACGTAGGGTAGAACCTGCTAATGTCACTGCCGCTTGTCGAAAGTCAAGGGCGCGACAATACTTATGCTTTCCGGCGCCAGCACAAACCCTTGCCTGTTGCTTGCGGCGATCGTCCCGTCCCACGAAATCTCGGTGCAACCTCAATTTCGCAAAGCACTATCCTCACTCCACTTCCAGTCTCTTTGGAATCGCTAGATGATAGGTTCAGCTTGTCAAAACTGATATTCTAAGCCCATCTCCTTCGGTCACCAGAAACCTTGTCTCAGCCTTTATGATATAAGCTTGCAGAAAGGCATGATACTATGCCGATGCGATTGGTCCTTGATATGCCTGTCACAAAACATGCACAAGTTCGCTATTAGCATAGGGCATCTGGGCTAGCTCGTCTACAGAAATAAATATGCTCTAGATCATCCTCCACAGTTGAAATGAATCCCTTATGGGACAGATAAGAAACTGTTACCACCTTATGACCGTCTCTGAACCGGCGTCCTTGTTAAGTTAGTCTGCACTGAAAGGGTCTGACTGGAGAGAATGGCGTATTTCAGGTGAACTACATTGTACGTGTCTTAGGACCAATGTATCTTACCAGTTCGTTTGGAAATTAAGCACGGCAGTACTTGCTCATTCTTATAGCGATTTTGGAGATATGAGCGTTCCTCCCCCATGTACACACGTTCCAAAACTCCTAGGGATCTCTAGTACTTCGCTCTTGCTACAATCACATAGTCATATTAATATTGATCCAAAACTTGGCTTTTGAATGCTTCTCATTAATTACTGTCATCTATCTGATTATCATCCTTAACTGCGCTAACATATTCGAACTCAGGACTTAGATGACCATACCCGGCATTCTAGTTGTGGACGGTACTCTAAGTGACAGCGTTGCAAGCCTTAAAAAATAACCAATCTTCTGTCACTACAGATTCCTTGCCATAGTTCAGCATTCCCATCATTTAGCAAGTTATCTCTAACGAAGAATTAGAAACACCTCACAGTTTAGATTTTGTGCATTTATAGGGGTTCGGGAGCGTGGCATTCAAATTATGTACCAGGGCAAAGATGTTGTGCCAAGAGAACAATTAACACTCATTAAAGAGCAGGATGTAATCCTGTTCTAGTGCGTTCCCCTTCGGGTTCAATAGGGTCATCACTAATCCATCCGGGTATTGCCCCTAGCTCTATTGTCTATCTACTCCTCGTATCGAATAGTAGATCCACCAAAGGTGTGATTATTGCATAAGAATTCAAACTGTATCCGATCAACACCTCACCTCGAGACCTCTTTTTTACTACCTCAGACACCTCTAACACCTCCGACGCCTCCGACGCCTCCGACTTCTCTATTATATCATGTCACCACCTCGATCTCCACACCGTCCTTTTTTCCTCGTATGTCTCTATCCATACACGTTTCTGCTATGTCGTAGCTCTGTCACTTTAATAGTTATAGAAGTAAGGGGGGGGAGGGGGTAGGAAGAGGAGAAAGGGAGGGGGCAAAGATAAGAGAAAGGGGGAAGAAAGAGAGAAAGACGAGGAAAGAAAGGAAGTGGGAAGAATAGAGAATATACACGTGTATCCTACTATTTCATCCCGGCGCGAGGCTAATTCGAGGTAGATTACAAAAAAAGGTATTTAGCATCCTTAACTGATTGTAGGCGTAGAGAGCCAATCTGAGCCGTCCAAAGGTAGATAGCATCTTTTAGTTTAAAAGGACTATATGAACAGTAAAGATGCTCTGATATAGCTGTTTTACGCCTATGAGGGTTTCATGCGGGGTACCATGCATAGTTGAACCAATCAACATGAGCATTCCCAAGAAATTTAAATAAGCACACGCATATTTGGTACGCCGGACTATATCATATTGTGCTTAGGGATACCTACGTACCTTAATCTTATACGGGTTGTGCTTACCTAGGACTAAATGGAGAATGGGCGTTGGTGAGGTCAAGCTTCGGCGCCAAGCTTAGCGACATTTCGCTTGTTGGTACAGCCGTTCCGAAAATATCGGTAACACTCGCAGAGCCGCAAAGTCGCACATCACCCACCCCATTAAAACAATGTGCCCCTTATAACTTTGCCAATATAGCTCTAATTTATATAAATAGAGGTTAGTTTTATAGCCCTAAAATAGAGCTATAAAATAAGCCTTTATTTATATAAATGAGACTAATATTGGTGGAATTGTATAGGGTGCTTTTATAATAGCTGAAAACTTGAACTGAGGCTCTGCGCTGACTAATTCTAGCTACCCTGCTGTAAAAATTCAAACCCCTATAATACCCCTTATAACTTTACTAATATAGCTCTAATTTACATAAATAGAGACCAGTTTTATAACCCTAGAACAGAGCTATAAAATAAGCCTTTATTTATATAAATTAGAGCTATATTGGCAAAGTTATAAAGGACACATTGTTTTGACGGGGTGGGTGATGTGCGACTTTGCGGCTCTGCGAGTGTTACCGATATTTTCGGAACGGCTGTAAGGCAGCTGTTCAACCCACTCGCGCGGGGGTGTGAGGTGCGCATTCGCGTGATTCTCACGCAAACCCTAAAACGATGGATGCTGACCCCATCACTTGGGTTGTCCCTGTCCACCAACCTACCACAATATAGTAAACATCCCAATCACGGCATTCAGAACACTGATTTGTTGGTGATAATGAAGTCTCGACGACAAATGAGATCTTCATCTACAATATTTTTCGAGAACTCGCCTCCGACGACTCTACCGCTCGACCTTCCGGCTAAAAATTTGCCATGGATTTGGAATGAAGAATTTGATTTAGATAAAGTCGAGAGCAACCCCGACTCAGAAAGTGAAACGGAGGTAGTCAGACCAGACGAAGTTGAGGAAGAGCAGAGGCATAGCTATAGAAGAAGAAAAAAGCGCTGGAGCGCCGGGATTTTCAAGCGTAGCCATAGCCAAAGTGTAGGCAGTAACACGGATACTGAAGACTCCAAGGCGTTTGATACTCCCAATATCGGCTCAAGCGCCCGGCGACTACGACGGAGGGCGAGGGGTCCTGACGACAATCGAGCTTCACTGATCTTAGATGAGCTTCTAAATGCGACCACCGCTGAGGTAGAAGAATCAGATGACATAGGTACCGGGAAAGGCCTACCGTCGACTGTTCCCAACGACGGCTCTGCTCTTGATCTGCCGCCGTACTTTTTCGGAGGTGGTTATCATGGTGCCAGTAGACTGGTTGCTACCGCAGAGGACTATGACTCTGGAGAAGATGAGAACAGCCTTACAACACGAAAAAGTAGATGGTATGGCGAATCTCCACGGCCTGGATCGACATATCAAATTGTACCGCAAGACGCTTGCTCGCCAGGTGACGCCCATGAAAGTTTAATCCATGAGGATCTACAAAGCTTGAGACACGCTAAAACCATATCCTCACCTGGATTAGCTCGTGAGGCCAATCTAGAGACTTTGTCAGATTCTTTTGCAACAGCGACCCTCAGTGATACAGATGATTCTTTAGGCGACAATACCGAAGAATCAGGCTCAATCAGTCATTGGGATGCTCTCAGCGAACCACTTTCTCCTGATCAATCAGCGCATGAACGAAACCCAGCAGAAACGCTTACCCAGCAAGTACATTCATTTTATACAGCCGCCATGTCGGCAGTCGTAGAGACCCTGATGAAAGAGCTCTATGCCATGTTGAATCCTGAATTTGGCATGCAAAGCTGTGCCGGGAACGCAACTACAAATGCATGCGGTCAAGCGAAAAATTCAAATTCTTCAACACGGGCTAAGAACTCATCAGGAAGGAACAATCCAGGAAAGCGATCTGCTAGAGGGAATGATGAAAATGAGCAAGGGGACGAAAAAGACGATAATGGCTCAAAACGCCGCAAACGTGATGATGATCCGGATGACCCAGATGATATGCTTGCCACTTTTCCAGGGCGTCGTTTTGCATGTCCTTTCTTTCAACGCAATCCTATTGAACACAAGGGCAGAGCATGTAGGTATCCTGGATTTACAGGTATCCACAGACTCAAGTACGGTTCTCTCAAACTTGCCTATATCACTACTAATTACTTGTTGTAGAGAGCATCTCTACAGATGTCACATTATTATTCATTGCAAACGTTGCCGAAAAATCTTTAAAACCGAGAGCGAGCTTGAAAACCACCAACGACAAACAGAACCATGCCGAATCGGTGAATCAGAGCTTCCTGAAGGCCTTAACTCGGAGCAAGTTCTTCGACTCAGAAGTAAGAAGAAGTTCGGAAATGAGAGAAATGAGGAGGGGAGGTGGATGGCAATTTACCACTTCCTGTTTCCAGACGAAGATGTGACTCTGGTGTCACCATGTAAGTTTTGCTGCGTTTGCAAGAGACCTGATGGCTAACTTAAACAAGACTGTGAGCCAGATAGAGCCATTTCACCCGAGTCCAAAGTTTTGAAAGACTTTGAGAGGTTTGCGCAAAGAGAGTTTCCCCGCCGCGTGAGGGAAAAACTTGAAAGACTATGGGAGCGAGAAGCGCAACAGGTGGGGGACCGCCTGAAGATAGAATTTATGAACGTTGTTCGAGATTGCCAAACCAATCTTTTCAAAGACTACAAAGACTATTCGAGAGGAATGATGAATGAAGATGATGGTAGGCTTTATTAAAGCAGTTTGCTGGGATAAGTGCAACTGACTTGGATTCCAGAGGAAATACTAGCCACAATGGTGAAACCTCTTCCTCCAACGGATGATCAAACACCAAATCCTGGCTTACAGGACTTTCATGCACAAAAGCGCTGTGCTCATCGATCTCCTGAAGGATCACAAAATCTAAGCGTAGATACGTCGACCCCAACTCTAGATACATCAACCCGATCTTCCGGAGAAACGCTGGCCAGTACGGTCATTCCCGATGAACTCTTACTCTATGGATCAAGCCAAGCAGATTATAGCTTCCAAAGTTCCGCAGGACCTTCCAGAGACCTATTCAATACGGAAAATCCATCATTTATTAGCAAGTATCCGCTTCAAACAATCAAAGAAAGCACAGGAGATCTCACCGAAAGCTCGCAACCTGCTTCGTTCAACTTCCAATATAAGTCTCAGGATCACCACTCTACCGAAACGGGAGTAGGCATCCAAGGCCTCTGGTCTGACTCCTCGCTCTCACACTCTAACCCGTTAAACTTGGAGAGGTTCAAGCTTCAGACGAGCCACAATCGGGCAGATTCTGCTTTTCCAGAACGGGAGGGAGTCCTGCTGGATACCTTTGGCTCCACGTGGCCGCTGCCTGAGGATCCTTTCGATGCCAGTTTCGGCAACGACGCTTTCGAATAATCACTATTTATGGACTAGCTTATAGCTTTAGGATCGGGCGAGGTCTCCCTGTAATTTCTCATGATAGATCTCAAGCTAGTAATCCTATTCTCTCAGAGCTTCCTAGCACAGATCTAAGACTTCCTTACAGGCTCGATTCTACAAACCCCAACATTCGGTCTATAATCCTTTTGTGCTATTGGATAGCAAATTTACGCCATTCGAACACGTTTCAATTAATATCATATTCTACTCACAACAATCAACAATGGTATTAAGATGTATTAGCGGAGGGGGTTGACGATATGCAACCATGTCACTAGTAACATATAGAATGGATGGGTTGAGTGGTTCTTAAGTTTATTGACTCCAGGGGCCTTGATCCACGTGCATATTTAGCTACCATGCTTCCGTGACTACCCGCCTCAAACCGATTGTTACTCTGATTACGCTTAGTCTCAGTTACCGCTATCTTCCGTGCCTTCTGTAGTATTGTCTCAGTTTCCGGCACAGTCTTGAAATTTGCGTTGAACACGAAAATCCCGCGGATATCGTAGCTTATGTTAGCAGGAGATTCAAAAATAGTCGCGTGGAAGCACAGACAGCTCAAGTACTACAGGAAGAGATTATTGAGAGAGCGAATGGAGTGTTCTAGTGGATTGTTCTTGTTATCCAGCGGGCCATCAGTCAATGCCGGAAAGGAATAAGCTTGTACAACATCCAAGTTGAGATCAGAAAACTACCACAAGAGCTGCACGAGCTATATCAAGAGATTCTAGAAGGGATTCCCGATGATGAACGAATTTACTCGTTGCGGCTAATTCAATGGATATGCTGTGCATTAAGGCCACTCTCCTTGCGAGAAATGCGGTGCGCGATACTTTTTGATGTAGAAACACAATACGCTTCGCTCAGTGAATGCCGAAGCGCGCATGCATACGTGGAAACTGATGAGGACATGGAGAACAGAACCGTAAACCTGTCAAGAGACCTCGCCGAAGTTATTAAGGGATATTATGGATGGAATCGTATTCAGTTCGTTCATCAGTCGGTCTATAATTACTTTGTCCAAGGCGGCCTACAACAACTGGATAACAGCACTATATGCAGTGCCCTTATTCGAGCACATCTTCATCTCTCGTGGTCATGTGTTCGATATCTAGGTACGCCTGAATTTAGTCCGATAAGCAAGCGAGTTGACCCAGGTTTTTCAGAGCTGGGATGGGAGTATCCACTACTATATTATGCGATGGAGTCATGGATCCTACATGTTGTAAACGCAGAGAAGCAAGACGCGGCTCAAGACGACCTGCTGCAAATTTTCCGCGTATTTCACTTGTCGTCACATGACTGGATGCGCTACTGGACACAGCTGTACAAGATATGCTATCCTTTCTCGAAGGGGGTCTCATGATGGGACGAGAATTGTACGTGTTATGTCAAGATATGGTCTATCTTTGTAAGTTCCATTTTAAATTTTCACTCAAACTTTTGGGGCTTGGGGCTTGGGGAAGGGTGGGTGGAGGGGTAGGCGGGGAGTGAGGTGGGTGGAAGCGGTGAGGAGAAAGGGAAGGAGGAGGGAAGGAGAGATGGACGGAGAGATGGACGGAGAGATGGACGGAGGGATGGACGGAGAGAGAGAAGGAGAGATGGATGGAGAGAGAAGGAGAGATGGATGGAGAGAGAGAAGGGGGCTGAGGCGGATTGATAAATTGGGCTTTGGAGTATGAGTCACGTGGGGATTTTGGCGCTTTGTGGATTCTTTTTAATGATACCAGACATGTCACGTGCAGACTCTTAGGGACACCACCGCAATTGATGGATTTGCATAGAATTGTTGTGTTGATTTTGCTGTGTAGAGCGGGACGCCCGCTGGACTCGATGGCATCTTTCCGTCTCGATTCTGCCTTTACCCTGATTGACTTTGCCTTGACTTTGCCTTGACTTTGCCTTGACTCTGTCTTGACTCTGTCTTGGCTGTCTTCGTCCTGCCTCAATTATGGTGGCAGAGAGTATTTTGGATTTTGTGGTAGAGAGCAAGGCCGTGAAGGAATAGGCTGGCAAGGAACAGGGCTATCCAAGCACAGGCTTTGAAAGGAGTGGCTAAAAAAGTAGAGGTTTAGGAGTAAGCCAGAAAACTGAGAGTAATAACACAGTTTTGTAATATGATGAGGCCGTAAAGGAATAATTTTATTGGAGAATAACGTTCTGAAAGAACGACTGAAATGAATAAGCGTGCAGCAGAGCGAAGCCGCAAAAGAGCGAGTACGTGAAAGAGTGAGGGTGTAAAGTACTGTCCAGAACAATGCTTTGATGCAAGCCAATCGACATTTATGCCGTGTACAATAATCATACGCCTCCTAAGCGGCGGCGGAGACAATTACGCTCTGTCTCGTGATAATGGCGTTTGATGGATGGTTGAATTGTGTGGTGTTTACTCAGCTCAGGCGTCGGGCGACTCCGACGCGACCTACGAAACAAAGTCAGCCCATCCTCACGCAACTTTCCCCGCAACACCGCCAACACCGCCAACACCGCCAACACCACTGACACGGCCGACACTCCCTGGCCGGTCAGTCCACAGCGGCATGAGAAATCAGCCTTTAACAGCTTTTAACCATGCGCTTCTCTCTATTTTGCATACAGAGCGCCGCCTTTATCCCAATCGGGTAATCAGCCCCTAGAAATCTTGCCCGTTGCTTCCTACTCACCCGCAGGCTCTCCTGACATCTCAGCATGCAAAGTCTTCAGTCATCAGAATTCCCATTGACAGTCGGAAATACCATAATCACTGGGCATAGCCCTGGCATGACAATGTCTCTGGCCATACACGGCCTCAGGTGATGTGGCTGGCCCACGATGCCTGACTGTTTTTTGTCTGTCTCTGTCATTCTATTTCCCCTCTTTTCATCTCGATATATAATCTGAGTACTTGCCTCGCTCTTCCTTTCACCATCAACGAATATTCCGCCATCTTTCGTGTCTGTTCGGTTAAAGTCTCCATTCAATCTAAGATCTCCTCTCTGGCGTTATCTCCACTTCGGCATTAATATACAACGGTTTCAAACCACTCTTCTCAAGATCACGAGCTTCAGTCGACTTGACGGCCGTTTACGATTTAAGAAAAAGACTTTGGGTCGGATAAACTGTACTATACCAACGAGCGGTTCTGCTTCGGCGCAAGAGTTCCGATATGCCTTCCTCAACACCCATCCGCGGCTTCATGCGCAGCGCAACGAGGTACCTCACCGAGCCTCACCCGCACGGCCGCCATCCAGCCACGATGACGCCGCACCGCCACTACACTCCTTACTATGCCAGCAGGATTGGCCGGACAGCCATATGGTAAGCGCGCACACAGACATCCTCCACCCAGATTCTCTTTCCACCACTAATCCACAGCTCCTAGGTATGGCCCCGCCGCCGTAATACTGCTCGGCTGGCCTCTCGGCGCGGCTTCGGTCCTCAACAAGGTTGGGATCTGACTCCTGAAATCCATCGTCATTGCCAAGGAGGGCATGGGACCCTCCCAGGGCCTCATCTCCGACGCGTGGGAGATTACGAATATAGACAACCTGGAGGAGATGGAACGGTCCAAGATGGCCTCTGACGATGCTAGGGAGATGGTCGACCTCGTCCTGAGCATGCTGTGGGACGGATGAGGCATAGAGCGCGTTTTTGCTTCGTATACATATCTGCATTTACGGCATGGGCGGCTTGGGGTTCTATTGGCTTCTGTTCCTGTTCCGCGACGGACGCACCTGCATTGTTTCGGAGTTGGGTTATGACAGCGCTGTACGCGTCGGTGGCCGGCTTTTTGTTCTGTAGTAAGCTTGGAAATTGAAGCTTCTCGACTATCTCTGGTCCCAAACGGTCGATTCTTGCCCTACGATTAAGTGATGCACCGCCTGTCTTCCAACTGTATATTTTCTTTTTATGGGGGCAAGCCCCCAAACCCCCGGGCTCGCTTCGCTCGAGAAAGACCCGATGGCAATGTTTGATGCCGGCGAGAGAATTATCGGCTCCTGCACGTGACCAATTACTACTTTGGAAAGTAGCTTTACTTAAACAATGGCTCCAGGCCTTTATATAATACTCTTTATCTTGTACACTCCAATTGTCTCATTTGACGGCGTCCTGCGCACAAAATCGTTCCTGCAAGAAATTGAATCAGATTGTGTACATGCCAGTGGACCGGATTGACCTTTCAACAGTACTAATACCGTAATATCTAATCGAGCGAAGCGAGCCCGGGGGTTTGGGGGCTTGCCCCCAAGAAAAGAAAAGAAAAGAAAATAACGCTTGAGTCTATTCGCGTACCAGTAAGTACCAGCTTCTTCATAGAGAGTATCAACAAGATCACGTGCTAATCATCTAGCTGAGGTCACATGTCCGGGCGTCGTCGCACGTGTCATACAAGGGCTGCCCACGCGCCAAATTAATCTATTCAACGACCTCCAGTCGCGCCGTATAAGGAATATAAGAAAGCCCTCACTGGCCCCCTATACCAGCCTATAAGCCCCGAACCAGTCTCCCCAGCCAAAAGCCCCCAATGGCTTCCCCCACCAACCACCCGCCACGACAGCATGCAGCGC
>KV749006.1:0-16736 GCA_001692915.1 Glonium stellatum | reverse complement strand
GGGTGCGGATACGGATGCGGGTGTGGGCGAGGGCGAAGGCGAGGCCGAGGGATGCGGTGAGGGTGGGAGTGGTGCTGAGAGATGTGGTGGGGGTAAGTGTGGTGGCAATGATGAGGCTGCGGGCAGCGTGCCGGCGAGGAGGGTGTCGTGGGCGGAGGGCGCGCAGATCCCGGTGGTGGCGGCGGACTTGGGATCGGTTGGGGTGAAACGGGCGGATAGTCTGCCGGTGGCTGCGATGTGGCTTCCGTTGCTTGATGAGGTTGGGGATACGCCTAGGAGTGCGAGGGGGTCTATTGGTCTTGGTGAGACGGAGGAGGCTTAGTTGTGGCTTCGTGATGAATTTTTGGGTATGGTGTGTACTACGTAGTTTGTCTGGGGAGGTTAGTATGAAGACGCGGGGATAAGCTGGGGACTTAGAGGGATAAGCTCATAGTGTAGGCTTGATTCGTTCTAGAACTGGTGTCCGACAATATTGAAGCGGTCGTGTGTTCTTCATGGGGGTTCTCGGGTTGAAGGAGCTGGCTCCCGGGATCATGATATAGATAAACAGGAGTGTTGAGCTGAAGTTGCCCTGCGTGTTTGCCTTGTTGTGTAGTGTAATGGAGTGCATTCCACTTTGATGATTTGAAATCATGTCTTGAATTTCATGTGGCCGACATGTGAGACACCAAGGATCTTCAATGGGCAAATGATTACAAGGAAGGCAATTCATGAAAAAAGATACGGTTCGCAAATATGATGCCAGACGGCTTGAAGGCAGTAACAGGCGTGGCTAGAACAAGCCACCTTGAATTACCCGAAACGGTACGCCGGCGCAAGGATCTTGATCCTTGGAGAGCTACACCGCTTCTATAAATCAAATCACTGTCTTAGTTACGCGTCCTTTATGTCTATATCATTTCAGCATGTATTAACAAAGAAAGGCACCGGAGTTGTTTTTCAAGCAAGTTTGATTTGGATGAGCCCCACGCATGCATTCTGGTTCAATACGTAGATACCCCCCACCCCCTATTCCCGTAACTAGGAGCCTCCACAAAAGCCATTGAAGCCACTCAACGCTCCACCTAGGCTTTTACTTTCTTTCTACAAGAACGACTATGCTTATCCCAACCCGCCCATATGCAGTAAGAAGGAAAGCATATATACATCCTGATACCTAACAAATAAAAAAAGCTGTGAAGCTGAAGAATTCGATGCCAGATGGTAATTATACAACGTAGAGCGCCAACGCAGTCCTATGCTATGATCTCCTTTTAACCGGATAACCTTGCGGTGCCTGAAAACGCCGGGGCTAAATGCATACTGAAAACGGCTTGCTGTCCGTTTTGTCCAATTGATCAAATGGTAAAAACAACGCAAGAAAAGTAAAGACAAGCTAAAAAGGTTGTTAGAGGCGTAGCTGTTGTGCGACTCTGAAATGAAGTTGTAGAGAGATGTGTTGCGCAGATCCCAAACTCATTTGAAATATTGTGTAGCGAAACCAGGGGATATATTCCAGGCAGCATCGCAGGTCTTCATCTCCTATCACTTCGGTCGTGGATATAAGTACAAGCGTCGCCCTTGACGCACTTGCCTTCCTTAAAGAACCTGCAAGGGTAGAGTTTGTGAGGTTTGAACCCGGCGCCATTGCTGTTGTTATTGCCGCCTTTATTCTTGTGCTTCTTGTATGAGCCGTGATCCCGATCTTCGTAACCGCCGCCTTCACGAAAGCGTTTGCGTTCCTCGTTTTCATATGGAGCAGCTTGCTGCTGTTGAGTTTGGCTTTGCTGGGTAAGATTTGAAAAGCCAAAGCTCGACATTTGAGGCATGGTAGCTTGCTGGGTGGTTTGGCTGAGCGCGGAGATGATTGCACTCAAGTCGGTGGCTGGCGCGCTTTGTATGGGAGGTATGGTAGACGGGAATGACGTTGGGTATTGTGGCTGTTGTGGAGCCTGAACTTGCTGCTGCTGAAGAGCGCTAATTATGGACGAGAGGTCAGTAGCTGGAGCGACGTATTGCTGCTGTGGTGGGGCAACCATTTGAGGCTGTGGCGCCGGCTGTTGGGTGGGTGCTGAGAAATTCGCGAATATCTTCTCTAAATCAGAAGAAGGCGCGGCGGGTACCACTGGCTGCTGTGGCTGTGGCGTATGTTGCTGGAAGACGCTAAGAAGGGCGCTTAGATCTTGCATCGGAAGTGGCTGAACCTGCACAGGCTCGAAAGCGGCAGCTCGCGCTAAAATATCGGCTGGCGGAGCTCCAAACTCCACCACCTTCGGAGCGTCTTCCTCGGGCGCCTCCGGAGGCTCTCTAGGTGATGGTGGGATGTCTGATGGGTGGCTATAGAAGACCATAAGAGTATTGTCTTCGCGATGCTTGTTGGCCTCTTTCTCGGGGCAGACGGGTTTGTTGAAACCTCCGCCATATGGATCGAAATTTTTCTTCCGTTCTTCAGGGTCGATTACGCTAAAGTCGACCAGTGAAGGCTCAACCCATTCACGATAGGATTCTTCGCGTGGCAAATCGTCGTCTTCATCATCCAGCTCCATCATATCTTTATGCTGCTTGAACATACGACCCTCACCACCAACATCACCAGCGTCGCGAACCATGCTAGCATCATGACCAAGCTCCTCCTCAGGATCGTGAGTGAAGTATCGAATACTGACCAGAGAAGCATCAGGCCGAAATGTGACGCGCAGCTTGCGGCGTTCTTCTTTCCGTAGTCGCTTTGCTCTCTCCTCCGGAGTTTCGGGTGGGCGTTTCTCGGCGGGTTTAGCAACAGGCTCGGGCTCTTTTGGTTTCATCAAATTGGCCATTGTCTCTGCAAATGAAAAGGCCGGCTTTACGGGGGCCATGGGGGCGGCCGGAGCGGATTTCTTCTCAGTGGAGGCACCTGATGCTGCCTTTGGCTGACTGGCTGACTTAACCGCACTTGCTGGAGCTGATTTCTTCGATGCAGATTGTATACTTGAGAAGAAATTGGATGGTTTTGCGACAACTTTAGCTTTCGCTGCAGCAGCGGAGGACGCTGAGGGCTTTTCGGGGACGGCACGCTTCTGCACAAGTCCCAATGTTTTCGTACTCGCTGTAGCACCCGGCTTTGAAGCAACTCTCTTTGAAGGCTCGCTAGTAGCTCCATCACCAGGGCGTGGGCGCTTAATACCAGCTACTGGTTCAGGGGCAAGACGAGTAGTCGAATCTGCCTTCGGTTTTACGTCTTTCGATTCACCAGGCTTATCTTGAGCTGGAGAATCGGCTTTAGTCTTAGAAGCAGCCGCAGCACTGTCCAATATCTGTTTTGTTTTTGCCTTTGTTCTATCATCTCCTCGCTTATTGAAAAGAGTGAGAACCTTAGAGACTTTGGTTTCCTCTAGTACTTCGTTGGTCAAGGTACTACATCGCGATAAAATCTCAAGAACGGCATTGGACAGATTTCCATTGTATTCCTGGTCCCTCACACGGTCTGCCAAGAACTGGTAAAGTAGGAACAGAAAGGGTTTATTCTCTCCGAACAGTCGAATAATATCGGGATGACCATAATCAAGAGCAGTTTTAAGAGCCACCTCCATCATTTCTCGCTGACTCTTAACACGGCCTTTGAGAAGCGGAAGTTCACTTAGCTTTTTCGCTTCTTCAGCCTGCTTCACTGCGTTGTTATCGGTCCTCCATCGATCCCGTATGGTCCGTACTACTTCCCAGAAATCGCCTAGAGCAGACCGGATTTGCTCCGATTTGGCAGCAGATTTTCTCGACATCCACACTGCTTTGATGATGTCGTATCTTACCGCTTGCTGAGGTTCTTCGGGTCTCGATGCTGGTAAGGGTGAAGGCTCTGGTGTCTCATCATCAGAGGAGCTGTAATCAGAGTCATCATCAGATGAGTCAGTCTCGCTCATCGTGTCACTCAGTTCCTGCTTAATGTCGGAGGGAGACCGAGCACTGCCTAACTCGACCTTGACACGTGCTGCTTTTGACGCGGCATTCTTAGATTTCTTGCTGGGTTTCTTGGCGATTCTCTCTGTCATATTATGAGAAGATACTCGGAAGGCTTTGGAGAAGGGATATGTACCTAGCAATTTCTTATCACCTGCAGCCAACGCTTTTAATTCGTTGCGAGATTTCCTCGGGATATATTGAGGGATGGTTGCTTTCATCAATTTAGCACATACACTATTGTTTTGGCCTTTAAGCGGCGAAAGTTTCTTACTCTTTGTAATGGGTAGGTCTTGGGCAATGTCACCAATGGTCACAAAGTTATGCAGGTGATTGGACTTCGTGGCTTTGCACAGACTGTCATAGTCTTTAATGATGAATTTACCAGAGATTTCACCCTTTGGAGTAACCACAGGCTGCGACTGGTTCACCGCTGCGGGTGACAGACCAGCCAGAGGACCACCTTGTGAATACGCATAGGGTTGACTAGTAGTACCTTTTCCGGTATCCTGTAGAGAACGAAGAGGGTTAAAATAAGTTAATGGCTCGTCGAGCCGGAGAGAGCATACCTGAAATCCAGACGTAGCCGGAGGGCCATTGGGCTGCACCGACTGGCTGGTTTGAAGAGCCTGCGGAGCAATGGTGTTTGTTTGAGGTGCGGAGGTAGAGTAGGCTCGCATGCCCATGTCGAAGTTGGAGTGCCGCATGGTGGAGTTGGAGACCAGGGAAGGGTCGACGGCAGCTTGCTGGTGATACGAGGTAATATTCCCATGGCCACTGAAGGCAGCATCCTGATATGGCGACGGGCTGTGGGAGAAGGTGCGGGTGTAGAACTGGCTTGCGGGGTCGAAGGCAGCGCCCAGAGTCGACACAGATCGTTGGATTGGTGTTGAGGTCTGCCAAGTCTGAGGAAGCGAGGCGGAATGGGATCTTGGGATGGACAGATGATGGCCGGTGTCTATGTTCCACCCCTGGTCATAAGGCGGGTCGACGGCATTGAACAAAGCAGTGAATTCGGGCTCTGGCGCGTAGACGTTGTGTCCGCTGGTGACTTGGAGGGTCTCATCGTGCACGTGACTTGGGGACGCCATATTTTATCAAAATGATGCGGGAGGAAAAAAGGCTCCTCGCTTACAGGATTGATTGGCTTGATTGGCCGGGACATAAGCGGGAAGTGCCGCCGCCTGGAGCCGGAGGAGCAGCCAGTGCCGCCGGCTTATGCAAGCAGCTTTAAAGCGGCGACCGGCACTAGCCCGCAACCGGCGTTGGCTCTGCTGAGTGCGAGTCGAGTTTTGCCGTGCTGCGGTTGGGTGCAAAATGCTCCGATTTCGGACGTAGCGTGAGTCGGGCTGCCTAATAAATCCTGTGTCCTTCGGAGCGCGTGCCTCTGCGCTGGGATGCGAAGGGAAACGGTTGGGGCGTTAGGGCAGCGGCCTGGCAGCCTGGGTGTGCCCTCGTCACCAAGCCCACTCTCTCTCCTACCGCCGACCCTCGCTCGAAAGCAAGAGGAAGCGCACGAGAGTGACGATCCCCACAGCACTCTTTAAAGAGTAGTAGATGCTGCCACACTGGGAAGCCGGGCGGCCTTGATGCTTGATGCTTGCTTTGTGCTTTGAAGCTTGAATTTGATACTCCGTACCTTTAGTTGAGGTCGGCGTCACTGCTTTCTCTGCTTTCTGCTCTCTGGCTGCTGTTGAGTCACTTTGTCAAAAATGTCCCGACCGAAGGCCCAGCACAACACACAACACCCGCCACTTGGCCAGGACCCTGAATCCTCGCCCACTGGGTGCCAATTATCGGCCCAAGCATGAAACAAACGGCCTTTAATGATGGACGTCTTCACTGCGATGCTGTCATTTGAAGGGGGAGCAAGAAGGTGATGGAGTTGTCATGGGAGAAGTGGGTTGAAGGAGAGAAGGAGAGCGACGACGACTGACGGCCTGAAAAGGGCCGCTGGCCTTGGCATGTGACACGCTAGCCCGCAACCGGCCGCTCCTCGTCAACCAGCAGCGGAATTCTGGACAGCTTTATGGATTGCGCTGAGTGGCCACGAATAGTTCAACCTTGCGCTAACTATATCCTGCGACCTTCGTGGTAGAGCTTCCAGCACGTCTTCTCTTGCTGGATTGCAGCCTCCTTGTTCTGCGCATGAGGTGTCCGTGAATTTGCCCGGCGCTGGCCTGGAACTTAATACCATGGCTTCCCACCACCAGACACTGCGAGACCGTCAGGTCGGTACGTACATGAGCTGCTCCGCACGCATGCATGGTCCTGCATTTTTTACTAACTGGGGAGAAAACACATAGCCTCAATCGAGAAGATCTTGAATCTGAACCAATCCTCCCCGCAATCCGCAGATGATCATCATGACCCAAGTGCCAATGGCCTCCTCCCGCAAAACTCTCCCATACTCAACGAGAACGGTGAACCCATATGGAAGGTCCTGGTGTTCGACGATATGGGAAGAGATGTTATCTCCAGCGTTTTGCGGGTGAACGACCTTCGAGGTTGGGGGGTTACAATACATCTCCAGATAAATACCACAAGACATCCGATCCCAGATGTACCGGTCATATATCTCGTAGAGCCTACAGCCACAAATCTCCAAATCATCACTTCCGACCTTTCACGAAACCTTTACTCTCCCGCATATATAAATTTCCTGTCGTCGATCCCCAGACCACTGCTTGTGAGTAGGAATGGGTTCTTCGCGTCTACTATTATTCGTCTGTTTCGTGGCTGACAGCTAGAAGGAAGACTTTGCAGCACAAACTGCCGCGTCAGGCACTGCAGAACACCTTGCACAGATTTACGACCAGTACCTGAACTTTATCGTGAGCGAACCAGATCTCTTCAGTCTCGGAATGGCCGAGACATATAGGACCATCAACAGTGCAGAGACCAAAGATGAGGAACTAGATGCTACCATCGACCGGGTAGTTAGCGGTCTTTTCAGCGTTGTAGTAACAATGGGTACGTCATACTCTCTTGGAGAAAGACTTTCCTGTTCTAATGGGTTATGTGTAGGCACAATACCGATTATCCGATGTCCCAAGGGTGGTGCGGCAGAGATGATAGCAGCAAAACTGGATAGGAAACTCCGTGACCATATCCTTAACTCTAAAGACAATCTTTTCTCTGGAGGCGATCGAAAATCTTCATCCGCACCTGGTACAACATTGTCTAGGCCCGTTCTCATAATCGTGGACAGAAACTTGGATTTAATTCCTATGCTCTCCCATTCCTGGACCTACCAGTCTCTCGTCTATGACGTTTTGAAAATGCACCTCAATCGCATCACGGTGGAGATGCCTATCGACGAGACTAATCCAGGAAAAGGTGTCACAAAGAAATCATACGACCTAAACTCCAACGACTTTTTCTGGACTAGGAATGCTGGGCTTCCATTCCCGCAAGTCGCTGAAGACATTGATACCGAATTGACGAGATACAAGGAGGATGCGAACGAAGTCACGAAGAAAACTGGAGCATCTTCCATCGAAGACCTGCAGAACGACACTAGTGCATCCGCCCAACACCTGAAGGCTGCAATAACGCTGCTTCCAGAGCTTAGAGAACGCAAGGTAATGACCAGGTGCTATTTCCAAGCGGAAGACTTCTAATTTTGGCTATAGGCTATTCTTGATACGCATATGAATATTCTTGGGGCACTTCTGAAGGGTATTAAGGGTATGTCTGGATATTCTCCGGGTCTAATTATTAATATCTGGCGCAAAGCTAATTTGTAACCCCGAAGACCGCCAGCTAGACAATTATTTTCAACTAGAAGAAAATATCACGAAACAAACGAAGGCACAAGTAATGGAGTTAATCTCCGATGCCGACAAAGGAAACGATCCATTGGACAAATTAAGATTATTCATAATTTGGTATCTTAGCACAGAGCAGGATGTGTCGCGAGCGGAAATGGATCGCTTTGAGGAAACGTTACGGCTAGCCGGGGCGGACACTTTGCCGCTCAAGTATGTCAAAAGAGTCCGTGAGTTAACTCGGATGACAATGATATCCTCGGCTCCAACGCAAACGGCCCAATCGAATACATCAAACGAATTATTCCGGGGGTTTAGCTCTCTTTCAAGCCGTGTTACAGATCGGTTCAAGGACGCTGGTTTGGGTGCTAACTTTGAGAACCTTATATCTGGCGTCAAGAATTTCTTGCCGGTGAACAAAGATCTAACCCTTACTAAGATCACTGAGTCCCTCATGGACCCCCAAAATGCTTCTTCATCAGCAATCTCAAAAACAGAGTCATATCTATATTTCGACCCTCGATCTGCCAATGCACGCGGGACTCTACCCCCGGCCAGCCAAGCAAGGACCCAAACTGGGATGCCTGGAGGATTGGGTAACGTTGGGCGGGGTATTGACGCGAGCTTTGGTCAAAGGCGACAAGGGTTCAGCGAGGCAATCGTTTTTACTGTAGGCGGTGGGTCAATGGATGAGTACGGCAATTTGCAAGAGTGGGCTAAACGCACCAGCAGTGGCTCTGCTGGAACAGGGCCAAGGAGGAGGATCGTGTATGGAAGTACAGAGTTGGTTAATGCGGCCGATTTTGTCACTAAGGAACTGGCGAAGCTGGGTCAGGAAAGCTCGTAGAGCTGATGAGTTGTAATATTTAGTATAGATATGAGCCATTGCTTGATCAATGAGCTCGAGAAATGAGAGCAGAATTCTCTCGCGCATTTGCGGGTTTTAATTGAGATCTATCTCGCTGTGTAGTGAGTGCAATTCGGCAACAATTATGCTAGAAGCTCCTGTTATGCGAGGGCAGCTTTGCCATGTGAAGTCAGCATCATCCCATGTGCTCTTTGTGCCTGATACTTTGCTCCAACTCACCCCAACCCCCGTTTCCTTCAGCTACTTACAGCGTTCGGTCTACTAGCGCCACTGACCTACTTCGTTTTGTCTGGCAAATCACAGCTACATTCACCTAAGTCTCCGACGTCGTTCTCCAGTCAGCCTTTAACATAGTTCACTGACACCCCACACTTATTTCAGTCTTGCTAGTTGCTTCAAACCTTTGATAGCCTCCAAACACCCTCTCACCTTTGGCAAACACACCTCTGTATTGACACTCGTGAACCGAAGTCGGCTCTAGGGATAGTGTCTAGTCTCCGCAGTAGAATCTCCAGTTACTCGGTGTTTCGACTCAATAAACACCTTGCTTTAGTCTCGTACTCTCTAGTCCGACGATTGAATCCATAGGAGCTGGCTGGTTAATCATTGATCAAAGTGGATCCCAACTCCGGTGAATTCGTCTGTCGGCTGCACTTATCATTGATGAAGTTTCGCACAATTCCACGTCCGTACTGGTCGCAGATTTTGCAATACCTTCCTCGTGGACGGCCGCCGCCAGGAAATTGACAGCGGGTCTATGTTGTTCGCTCGATCACGAGATTAGGGCATCAAGCTTAGGAGGGAGGCGGACGAGTCATCTCGAAGCTGCAGTGAAGGTGATCCCTGCGGGGAGCGGGTTGTGTTGTCCACCCAGCAGAACGGCCCCCCTTGTTTTAGGAAGGACTTTGCGTTGGCCCACCACGAATAGACGCCATTGCAGCCAGACGTGAAAGCACACTGCATTCACTGCCGTCCACTGGGCGCTGTCCGCTGGCGGGTTGCAGTGATCGAAGCTCGCGACAAGGTTTTTCCATCGTCGTGCCGAGCCGGGTGGTGGATGGAAAGTTCCACCTCACCTACCGTCATTTTTCTCAGGCACCTGCAGTCACCTGTCGACGACTATCAAACCCCCAACAACCGCCACCTTCAACCTCTTTGACGCGACTCTCACTTCTTATTATCCCCTAACTGCCCCGCCGCTTTTCCCCGCCTTCAGCACCCTCGCCGCATCCTCCTGGTCGCCTTCTGCAGCCCCGTCGCCGCCCTATCCACCATACCCAACTCGGCTCCTCCCCCGGCGTCGCGAATTACATCACCGGGCAACTTTATAGGCTTCCTCCATAATCACCATGGCCGCTCCACGCAAGAGACCTCTTGTCTCACGCCGGAGACGTGTCGATGATGAGGCTGAAGATGAAGGCTCAGTGGCAACTGAGCTCGTGGACGATTCTCAGAGCGAGATCTCTGTTCCAAGCGACGTGGATGAATCTGCAGATGCAGACGACAGCGATCTAAGCGATCTGGATACATCACCATCGGTCACTAACGGAAAACCGAAGTCGAAGATCAACGGAGCAACGAAGCGTGTGAAGCCACATCCAAGCGTGATCATGACAGATGCCTTATCCCCCCCGATTGCTCGATCGGATACGAATTTTACTGCCATGACGGATACGGAAGTTATGATGAACGGCCTTAAAATATCCACGGGGGTAGCGCAGGATGAAGGCATAGACTTCGAAACTATTGGGAAGAATGGACTGCCGACCGTTGAAGACATCTCGCAAATTGACGCAACATCTGCTAGCAGGCAAGAAACATCTGCAGAACGGAAGCGGCGAGAACATGAGGAGTACAAGAAGAAAAGAGATTCAGATCCTGCCTTTATTCCAAATCGTGGGGCGTTTTTCATGCATGATCAGCGGTCTGCTGCTGGCCAGAATGGCTTCAGGCCATACGGCAGAGGGCGAGGCAGGGGCAGAGGGGCAGTTGGCGGACCGTTCTCTCCGGCGAAGTAAGTTTATAAGCAGCAGTTCGACGGTTTTTGGCTTCGCAGTCGTTGCTAACAATGCCTCCAGTCTAATGACTCAGGCGTCCGAAGCTACAAACGCACCATGGGAACACGACCTCCATCAAACCCTGATTGAACCCTCGCCAACACAGCAGCCTGCCCCTCCAACTTCAGCTCCTTCCGATCTTTCTGCTGGTACACAACCACAATTCAATAAGCCTGCTCTTCCCGCCCCAAAAGCTGCGCCGGTTCGCTCCTTCTCTAGGACGGTCCAGACAGGTCATGCGGTTATTCGTGTTTCCCTGCCTGGAATGAAGGCACCTATCCTCTTCCACGGCGTGCCAGTCAAACAGCATACTCGACTTCCTAACCACCGACCTCCACTCCGCCGCGACAAACCCGTCCGAATCTCCTTGCCCGATCAACCGCCACGATATATCTTTCCAACTGTTGAAAGATCTTTCATATTTATACCCAGAGCGCTAAGACCAAACCAACAGGGATTCGGACGAGGCCGAGGCCGAGGATTCGGGCCGTACGGCGGCTTCTCCAGCAGGCGAACAAGCGCCTATGGCGGTAGCGTGTACTCCCCGAGTATAGCTATGAGCAGGAGATCCTCGTTAGCGCGAGAGATTGGAAGAGACGGTATCGTATCTCCTGCTGGATCCATCATGTCAAGACCACCAGGTGGACCGGTTGATGCCGGCAGACCTGTTGTTCGACTTCCACCTGGGGGGCAGCATCCCTCAGCAACCCAGTCCTTGGCTTCGCCGAGCAGTGGTACCCCTGTCGTTAATCTTCCTCAACCCCAAACTTACCCACTCCCACAGAAACCGGCCTTTCGGGAGAACTGGCCAGGACAGATTCCAATGCATCAACCTCGGCCCCAAAAAGCTGTTTCCGTTGCTGGTATTGAGTCTCCTGCCTCTATTACTTTCCATGCTCCGCAGCAGCAAGAGCAGCAACCATTCCACCAGCAAGTGCCGGCGCACATCAACGGAAATGGGGCGCCCACCGAACCAGCGAATTTCTTCCCTCACTCGCGACAGCTGTCATACCCGAGTCAAGCCTCTACTGGCACGCCTCTCTCCAATATACCCGAACGTGCGATACACGCCCCAGCCTTTCAGCCTTTCCAGCAGCCCGGCTTCCAGCCTCAAGGATTTCCCATGCAGCCAGGATACTATTATCCACCACCTGCAAACGGTGCTCAGCCTCAATTTGCACCAGGCGTTCCTCCTGGAGCTATGGTTCCTATGTTTGTACAGAACCCGCAGCAAGGAGCATACGTTATCCCGGTGGCTGCTCCGGCTGTTTCCGGAGCACCTGCTTCAGGCACTTCACAACCTACTATGGTCGCCTACGAGTCTAATGGTATGACATACTATTACGACCCAACGCAGCTCTATACTCCAGTAGAAGGTTATGCGCAAGCTGGTTATACTATTCCTGGCATGGGTGGAATGATGACTCCAAGTCCTGATGGGTACTACTATCCGCAAGTCCCCCCAGGAAATGGAGTTTTCTATCAACCTCAGTAATGCGGCCAATATCTTCTGAGCACCCTCTTATTTTTAACCACCCACCCTTGTAGCCACCCCCTTATGATCCTTTATCCTTTACCCCTTCCATGTTTCAAAGCGAGCGTATTATTCTGAGCGAGTCTCTACTTCTTGGTTTCGTGGAATCCTGGTACTTTCCTCCTTTGAAGCGTTGCCTTTGAACAAGAGGCCATTTGCGGCAAAAACATTTAATTACTAGGCGTCTTTCCTTCTTCCCTTTCTCTTCTCGGGCGATACGGTTCTCCATTTCAGCTTGGCCTGGTCCTTGTTTTGGCAGTGCAGTGCGTTGCTTTGAAGATTTCTCTATATTCAGATTCCCTTCCCCAATCGATTCCCCAAACATTTCTAATCAGTTGTTGTGTGGCGGCTCTTTATTCTGTGTGTTCTTGCACTTTCTTGTTGTGACTCTTTCATTTTGGGTTTGAAGCAAGTGGGCATGCAGGCGGGCATGGCAATGCCCTGACAGTCATTTTTCCCCCAACTAAGTCGAGGCCGGTTTATGGTTGTGACTTAGGGCTTTTTCACTTCTTGTATCATGAAGGTTCATGCGGGAATTTCTTTCGGGCGACCTTGGCGGCGCTGGTGGCTCCGGTTCCTTTCTCACGTCTCTCTGGTGGGATCCGAGGGGGTGGTGAAGTGGGTGGTCGGGTGGGGGCTGAGAAGTTGATAGAAACGGATGAATATATTCGATGGCTATCATGGAGTCTTTCATGACCTTCACTCTATTTAGCAGGGGACTAGAGGCTTTGACAGTGACCTAGCATGTTCTACCTATTACCTAGCACTTACCCCGAATCCTTCCGATCCTAGTAGCATATCCACCTATAACCCGTGTTTTTAACCCACGCCTAAGGACTTTCAATGTATTATCGAATGCTGAATCGAGCACCAGAAACTCTAAGATGTCTCCATGAGACTGCCGAGAGTTTCCACAAGGCGGCCGACAGGCCTAAGTAACCGACAGCTAGACTTGAATGTTCGGTCATAAGCGCTCCGCAGGCCTCTACATGAATAATCATAGAAATGTCGTGGACCTCAATGGATAGCCAGAAAGTTAATACTTCGCGTTTTCCTAATATGGTTTGGCGTGATTCACGCTTGGCACCGCCTTGATAATCTAGGTATATCCGCCTTTTTCATCAGCGTGCGGGTCAGCCTCAGCCTTGTCAACCTAGCCAGCAATAAATCTCCTTACGACCCACTCGCGTGGCCATGATTTGGGTTACTCTAGCTCTGCTTTTTATGGGGCAGGCGCTCCGTTCTAACCATGGAGTCCCCAGACTGTACTACGATGTTGGATGACAAAGGCTTTGAATTCCCTTTTAGCCTTGAATATGGAGATGACTTTGGCCTCGACGTCGATACTCATAAGCCCGACGAGCAAATCTTCAGCGATGCCGACCTATCGCTGCCGAATTTACCACCTGAATCGACACTGGTGGATTGCTCTCAGCCGTCTGGAAACCATTCAGAGTGGACACCTTACCAAGAGCGTCAGTCACGTTGGTCGAAATCAACTGATGAAAACAATGAAACACTTGCAGAATTTCAGCTTTTTATGGACCAGTCCTTCCTCGGCGTACACTCTATACAGCCCCAAACGCCTGCTCTACAGCAGAATTGGCATTCCTTAAATCAAGCTCCGGTTGTTTCCGGCCATGGTGATTCGTGGGATACTGCCATGGGCCAACATGGGTTCAAACCGTGTCAACCCGATTTTATCTCACACTTTGTCACTGACTCAAGCGATCTGGCTATTAGAGGAATTAAAGGTTATCATTCAGAGGACATTCCGGCCGGTGGGGATTCTGGAGATTTACGACGTCAACCTGAGGGTGGCTTAGGTGAAA
The DNA here is from genome assembly GCA_001692915.1 of Glonium stellatum. Classification (NCBI taxonomy): domain Eukaryota; kingdom Fungi; phylum Ascomycota; class Dothideomycetes; order Gloniales; family Gloniaceae; genus Glonium; species Glonium stellatum. Next base: position 2,763 of record KV749006.1, on the reverse strand, counting down.
ACGATCAAGTAGAACGTTTTATTTCTACGGATATGGAAACATGGCTGGACAAGCATCTCGTTACCTTCGGTACTCAACAATTGGCCGGTCCAGTTAAAACTACAGCTATATCGGATGCACCCAAATATACCGAAGTTCTGAAAGCCCCAGAACAACGCTTAGAAAACTCTGCCCCTTCATCCACTCCGTATCATACTCAAGCACTCAATAAGCGGACAAATCAGCAAAAATTCAAGACACAAAGATCCCGGATATCACCGGAAGCAAGGTCTATTCTTGAAGAACACTTTAATAATGACGCATATCCTACTGCTCGGGATATCGATGTTATAGCCCAGTTATCGAATCTAGAAAATAAGACCGTGAAGAACTGGTTTAATAATACAAGGTCTCGGAGGAGTGTACGAGGTATGAGATGTTGCACGATGTTTCGCAAGTCTAATTTGGTGAATAAATGACCGGGCTAACACAATATCTCGCTTTGTAGAATTGAATAACACCGTCCAAAGCTTTCCAGGGCCGCAATTATCGAGCTCTAGAAAGTCTAAAAAAGATGTTGATGTCGTATCTGTAGGATCAAAGTCATCAAGTAACCTCTCTATCGAAAGATATTTGGAAGCCCCGTTAGATGAGGAACCAGCTTCTGCTAAAGCAATCGAAGCGGCGCTTACCCTGGAACCACATCTCCAGTCCTATTCTCACAGCGGAAATGTACTCAATGAACTTCCCCAACAATTAGGCGATTCCTGTAGCTCAATACTCATTAGCAGCAGCGGCAGACCACTCAGTGATGATGGTGTCATGTCCAACCGCCACATATCGGCGATCAGCTCCAGGCATTCTTCGGCTTCAGGAGGCAGCCCTTCTTCACACGGAAGCAGCACTTCTTCCTTTGGGAGAGCTCGTCGTCGGGGCAGGAAACGCTGGCATCACACTCCCTACTCAACTTCTTCTAAAGGGCTTGACCAGAAGGAAGAGGACGAAGATGATCAAGGGCGCAACGTCTCCTTTTTTTGCACTTTTTGCCGAAAAGCTTTCATGGCAAAGTACGAGTGGAAACGTCATGAGGAGGCTGTGCACCTTCCACAGAAAACATGGATATGTTGTTATCAGGGGGCACCATCTCCTACCCGGTGTCCGTTTTGCTGGGTATTTCTGCCAACGGAAGAACATCTAGCCAAGCATCGTTATCAAGAGTGTATGAGCAAGCCCGAGGCTCAGCGAACCTTTTCTCGAAAAGATCATTTGTTTCAGCACATTCGCAATACCCACAACACCCATGACTTATCTGAACATCCTCCAATTTTCCCAATTGATGCAACTTTAAAGTCATGGGAATGTTCGCCTCCGCCTCTAGAGAGCGACAATCCAGCTTTACATTGCGGATTCTGTGGGCGTTGGTTTCGCACCTGGAATGAACGGTCAGAGCATATCGCGAGGCATTTCAAGTCCGGCGTCGAAATAAGCACTTGGTGGCCAGGTCGGATCTATAACGACGATGAACTCGAAAATGTGTCGCTCCCGTTTTACTCAAACAGTCCCCATATGTGTCGTTATTGTCATGAACAATTTCCTGACCTTGTCACAGCGCAAAGGCGGCATCCGTGTTGCAAGCTCTTCTCATGTAGCTTCCTCCCGGATCCGGAGTCAATATTTGCTTTTGGGGCGATGCCCCACGAAAAGTATTGCCGTTTATGTGACTTCGAAATCGACTGTTCACACGAGAATGCTGGTCATTTAATCCAGAAACATGCGAAGGCTCACAAATACCGAAAGTGTGATCAGAGAATTTATTACAGTTTCGGCAGCTTCTGGGATCATTTAGGATGGTTCCATTTTCACGGCGGCTCTCCTTGTCTCAGGGGTGAGCAAGTCGTCTCATCTTGGACGCAGGTTAAGCCTGCCGTGTTTGAGCCTGTGGACCCGGCTATGAGCGCAATTGCGAAGCATTCGCAATGCACATATGGAAACTCTACCATCCCTCAGCGCTACCGAAATGCTCCTCACCAGACTATTTCAGACCTTTCACCAAAGGAGCCGACGGAGGAAATTTGGGTTAAGAAACCGGCTGACCATTTGCGTACCTTCGATTCTTTCCAAGGTCCAGAGAATATTTCAAAGGCGTCCCCTTTCTCTGACCTGGATCATCCGGGAAGGAAGTCCCCTCTACCTAAGGACGCCTCATTTCGAGTAAATAAGGGTAGATCTATAATGGCCCAACCAACAAGACGCACTATTGGGGCTTCAAATTGACGTCGATTTCTCTTAGCCTAGCTGCAGTGCGTCCCGTAGCTAAGAGGCCGTCACGGTTGGGCCATGTATGCGTAACGCTTAGCGCAAGAGTTAAATAGACGAAGGAAAATCTCCATTCCGTTAGAATAGCTACACCACCGTACAACATTTGTAATATCTTCCTCCGTACTACAGCAGCGCTATTTTCTTAATTTTGAGAATTAAGATCGCCGCAGCTCTAAAAACAATTTGTACATAGACGGTATATACGCTCTTTACAGGCATACAGTTTTACAAGCACCACATCTAACACACCCACAACAACCACCTCCACAATCCCCACCTCCCCTACTACGCCCGATAATAAACCCTCACCCGCCCCTCCATCACCCTATCCACAGCGCCCCTCACCCTCGCCGCCATCTCGCCATCAAAAAACGCAACCCCGAGCTCCTGACTCGTGAACCAGCTCGCCCGATCCATATTCCCGCTCCCGAGCACCACAACCCGACGATCCACAACCGCAAGCCT
>KV749005.1:0-35434 GCA_001692915.1 Glonium stellatum | reverse complement strand
TCCCCTCCGCCCCCTCAACCCAGCCCCTCACCACCCCCGCCACATCCGGCCGCCCCGCCTCCTCCGTCGGCAGCGGCACACACGCATCCAGCCCCCAACGGCACAGCTCCTCCAGCCGCTCCGGCAGCAACCAGGCCCGGTGCGCGCGCGTGTGCGTGATCCAGAGGAAGCGGACTTTCGGCCTAGTTATGGCGGAGGAGCGAGCAGAGGCGGGAGCGGGTGCAGGGGCTGAGGCTGCGGACTCGGGGTCTGGGGATTGCGGGGCGAGCAGGGCCCAGAGCAGCGGGAAGGCGACGGCGATGCCGGAGCCGCCGGCGATGACGAGGGCCGTGCTGCTGGATTCGAGGGTCTGGAGGGCGTGGGGGGAGCCGTAGGGCCCGTCGATGCGGATGGGGGTTGTGGGGTGGGTGTGGGCGTGGTGGAGGAGGGTGCGGGTGAAGCCGGATTGGGCGCGGATGAGGAGGGTGAACCAGGCGTGCGGTTGGGTGGTGGTGGGTGAGGAGGCGGTGGTGGTGCGGGGAGGAGCGCCGGAGAAGATGGTGTAGGGGTGGGCTTGAATGGCGTGGGTGCGCGAAAGGGAGGGGATGGTTAGGAAGACGTGGTCGGTTGGCGCCCAGCCGTGCTGGATGGTTTGGGCGGATGGTGAGAGCACGTGGGATGTTGGTGGGATGTCCCAGTTTGAAGAGACCAGGATTGTTTCGCCGTCTTCGAGAACTCTGAGGGTGGCATTGAGGGTCGTCGTCTTGAGGCTTAGTCGGAAGAGCAGGCGGTCGATGAGGAAGATTCCTAGGGCGATCCCAATGTACGGCCTACCAGTGTGATGGTGGAACCATAGCAAGACTAGCGCTGTGACCTGGAGCGTTACGTGGAGGAAAAGGAACAGCTCATACCACCGCTGGCGAAAGCTTCCAAGAGAAGTAAAGTAGATGAACTTATACGCGATAAACGTAAGGAAACCTAACAAGATGAGCTTTCTTGACAGGAATTGTATAAGAGTCAACCCTAGGTGTTGGAGTGGCCCATCCCACCACACTACCAGGATGCCAGCAAAGTGGATAAATGCGTCGAAACACATAAGTTCACCGAGCCGACGGTGAAATATGTTGAGAGACTCGTAGGAGTACCCAGTCAGCCACTTGATGGGTTGGTTTTTTGCTGCAAAAAGGTATAGCAGAGGTAGGTTCGCAACAAACATGAGTCCAGCGCGGTCGGCGAAGACTAAAAGATATTCCATATCGAACGGGATCTTGTAGAGGTTGTAAAAGATATTAAGACCAACAAATGCAAGAACGACAAGAGATACGTTATTTGATGGAAGAGCCCGGTTAACAAGCATAAGTGGTTTTGGCTGGTACATCGACCACGCCTGAATGGTATGATAAAGCTTTGCAGAAGCCCTCCTATTGTGTTTCTGCTGTTGCAACAGTGGCTTTCGTTCGTCTTTAGCGGCATCTGGAGGGGTTGCCGTTCCTCCGAGTGTACTACTCGAAGAAGACGAAGCCTCACCATGAATGCTATCTCGTACATCTTCCAGTGTTGAATATCCAGCGTCTTCCTTCCTTGCTCTTATCGCCAAAGTCCTTCTTCTCTGCGCCCACGCTACTTTTTCACCCCAATGCCAAGCAGCGAATATCAATAGTATGCCAAGTAACACAACATTGTATGTTACAGTAAATCTTCGACCATATAATATAACCACAAATAACTTCGTGAGTCTAGGATCATGGCCTGAATCATCGAGGTTGGTGTCGCTAGTGACTGCCACCGGAGATGTGTTGTCGTCATGAAGATAAGAGAACGAAGAAGTGGATGCAGAACGGGAAATTCGAAGGGCAACCAGCACCCATTTTAAATATATCCCGTCCATAGAACCTAATCCAAAATAAAAATAGGAAAAAGATGCTCTATGAGTTGGTAGTGGAGATGAGGTTATCACTAAAGGATCGGCGTAAATAAGCCATGCTGATCATTGAGTCAGTTCGGTTTCGGCTAGAAATATCATGAGTCAGGCAAGCCTCAGTATCCTGGCGCATGAAGAAGTCTTTCTTAACGAATTTGATAAGACATGACGACGTTCTTTAGGAGACAATATAGCCTTCTGATCATAACTAACTCAGTATTGTGAGAGTCACTTTGATATGATATGTTGATACATCAGTTCTACTGCAAATATCCATACATAAGCCTGCAGACAGTTAACACCAATTCAATTAAGGAAAAAAGGCCGAAATATCTCCGACTATCTATCGTCGAAAGTTAGTAAATTATATCTAGTATATCATATACAGCTGCCGTGCATTCGCAATCCGGACATTTCGTCATCTTTTTCCAGTACAATAACCAGAAGCACGTCCAACACACAAGTCCATGAACATAACAATACCGAAGTCCCCACCACCTGAACTTCTCAAACTATTCTGTCAGTCGAATTACTCCGGCCCGGAAAGATCTGATATGGGTCTATAGTGTCATCACTCCCACCATCAATCTCAACCTCTCTGATCTGCTCCGTCTGCACTCTAATCTTGTCGAGCTCAATATCACTTCCTGGATCATTTACATTCGCTATGCATTCTGTCGTTACTACACCCTGCGTTCTCCGATTTTCTGATCTATTAGCGCTCCATGCAACCGAAGAGCGATTCGCCTTGCCCACTTGGCTGCCTTTGGAGCGTTCTCCAAGGGCAGCGTGCGTCGAGCCACTTGGATTACGACTACTATCAATTGCCGTGACCCAGTGAAGAATAATGACGCTAAAGAGGACTATACTTGGATGTAAGTACTTTAGCGGTCAGTGGGTTTAGACATGAGACTTACTGTCGGCATTACAGCACATTAGACATATCCAACCTTGTTCTCCTCTGAGAACCATCAAAACCGTCAGGTTAACAACGCTTGATGTAAGAGTTGCACAACTTCCAACAAATGTCCGAAGCGCTACTGTGCGCAATGCTGTATTAATATTATGCTGGTAGGAATATAGTTCTAGCGCCGCATTAGTTAGCTTCTTAATTATATCGAAATTCAGCGCTTTCACTTACTCCGAAGAGGAATTAAGAAAAGCGTCGTGAGATACACCTATAACTATTAATAACCCTCAGCTCTGAGCGATAGTGGGTGTCACCAACATTGACTACAACATCAAATATAATCAACGGTAGCATCGCAAACTTCTTCATGCCGATAATGCAAACGCCTTCATCATTAATGTAGGCAAAGCGGCTGTAGGTATTAAAGTTAGCCAAACAGAGTCACCTTGAGTCTTTGGCACAACTTACAATACAAAGTTCAGGACAATCACTACCGCGTATGGGCCTTGACAGATAAGTTAGCATAAAGCAATCGCTTCTGCATCACATTTGAGCGTACAGATCATCCCAAAGAAGTTGAAGAGATAAAGCTTATCCTTCAGTCGTGGTTGGCGACTTCCTCGAATTATATACTACGAAAAATAACTTGATTAGCTTACGCCTTATGGATCAGCAAATATAGGAAGGTCGAGTTTAGGATTGGGGGTGTTTAGGGGAAACGAAAGTTTTTAATTCTTACTGCTTTTTCGACGAGGAAGAGGTATATCAGCACCTTCGTTGTCATATAGCAAATCAGGCCTAGAACTGATTATTAGATTTGCAAAGGCAGTAGGAAGGAAAGCGTTAGCATGTACATAGTAGGATAGCCCCTTCGCAAATTTGAACTGAATGGTTGATTCCGAGGCCCTTAGATATTATTGCAGTTACGAAGACAAATAAAGTGGAATCGAGGTAGATAAGCACAAGTACTTTTCGAGTCAGCAAGTATGCGACGTTAGGAATCGCACAAGGCTGCTCTGGTCACTACTCACGCCAACTGGTAAACGGCAGACTTTTCCATGAATGTATCGCTTGTATCCTCCGAGCTGGGCCAAGGATTAGCATAATGTATCCTCCACATAACAATAGTCTTACTCAGACATATGGCAAGCGTCGAAATAGTAATCAGAGATAGAGCCAAGGAAATAACATTGCCTGCAACTGGGATACGGCCTCGCGTTGGATTCATCGACTCGGCCATGGTACCTTGGGTGTCTCTGGGTGTGATCATAGGGTTGAATGAAGCTGTCAGAGTAATTGACAGCTGTGCTTGGCCAAAATTTCACGGTTTGGGTTCCTGCAGTACCAGCGCAGATCGGTTTATATTTAAAAAAGACGTATAAATCTCCCCATGGTTTACGTCTTAGAGCTGAAAATGATGATTGAGGTACAAGGTAAGCCAAAGAAAATCCCTCGCAGACGTACTACGAGAAAATAGTGTATTTCAGGATCAGAGGTTTTGGCAAAGAAAAAAGCCTAGCTCACATCAACTAGGGCGACAGGGTGCGGGGTGCTAAGATCAACCAGATACGCTACAGTAGCCGTACCTTATGAAAACCGGGCTTGCCGGGAAGCGCCCTCCACCCGCACCTTGTCAGCCACTAGCTAAGCAGCAAGCCAATATGCGTAGCTGACGTCGTAATAGTAGAGAAGCTGGCGGCGCGTCGTGGCGAGCTGCACTAGTGTCTGAGAAAGGATGTCTGGCACTACGGGTTGGTGGAAGGGTCTCATGGCGAGGCCTAGAACTGTCAGGTTTCTGTTCGGGCCGTTAAGTGACGGTTTCCTGCGGTGTCGATGACCACGACAGGCCGAAAGGCGGCTGGTAAGCACGGGACAGGTAAACGGATTGATATCCCAACACGCATACGAACACAGGGTATTGCCGACATCACGATCGAAATTAAGGTTCCTAGATCGAAAGAAGGCCAAAATTTTGGACGGATGGGGAGGCGTGGGAGCGGACACGGCATACGTCGAGGGTGTATTTGGCTCCTACGATAATGCAAATAGAGGAAATAATGGCGAATGGCGAAGGGCGGTTGGGGCGCTATCTCGTTTCCTGCCGTGCGTGCAGCAATGTAAGTATCACAGAAGCTCCGAGCGGGCTGAAGGGCACACCCTATTAATTGGACAGCATGCACAGTCAAGCTCTCGGCCAGGCTGGATTTGCAACCGGAACGGAACGAATGAACACGTCAGGATAGTGCTCCCAGAACGCAGTCCGTCTCTCTTGTGAGGCCGTTTTCGGTCGAAAGGTTGAGATGGGACCGTGAGTGGGAGTGGAGCCTCCTAGACTTTGATAGATGCTAGAAAAAGGTTGGCGTTGTTTGGTAAGCGCTGATGAAGGTCAACTTACAAATAATGTCAAGACACCACCGGCCCCGCATACCTACCTAGCACTCCTAGGTAGGGAGAAAATCGATCGCTAAGGCTGGGGAGCGCCATCGGACGCCTATTGGACCAAGCTGTAAGCTGTGAGCGCTACTCTGCATGCAGGCCTACGAGATCCGGCACCCGTCCACGTCCGAGCACATTATTGGCAACATTGCTTCCTAGCCTCTTATCAGTTTTTCGACTCAACGCACAATAACGTATCCACTCCGAGAATATATGTGAACACTCACCAGTCAGCAAGCTCGCCGACCTCTCTGTGAGCACGCTATTTAGCTGCGCTTTGATTAAACGCCAGTTCCATGCAGGAAGAACTCTCCGGTAGAGATCAAGATGTCGCTATCGAGATTGGGCCAACTTATCACGGCCCTATGCATGCGGCTCTTATTAGCCCTGTTTACACCAGAGGGTTAGTCGCGGCGGGAGCTTTCTGTCACAGAGCAAGTAATCCTCACGGCAAGACTATCATCTATTTCTCAAAGAGTGTACCGCTTTAAGTCATTGCTAAAGAACAAATGTATTCGTTAGTAGAGAGAAAGTATGAACTCTGCGGGAAATGTTATCGGTACCACAGGACGTTAACTTGATTTCCCACATGAAGTATTTCAAACGGAGTCGGTTCGGCAACATTAGTGGAATCCTTCCGAAACGCCACTCACAGCTGCAGGAGAATTTTTAAACTTTCATAGTTCCAAGTTTACCTGTCAATCATTCCCCTATATGGAAAGTATTGCACACTCTCAAAGGCGACGTTCTAGAGCCTCACACAACCGCAGCCTCTTGGAAATGAGGCAACCCACACTCCTGCGCCTCCCCCGGCCACCCAATTCGTATATGGCGCAGATATATGTTCTAGACAGCCCCTGCATCCGCGTGGTTATGGCAAGTTCCGTTTCCCAAAGATTACAATGTGGACATTAAGTATAGCTTCGGTATGCAATCGTTGTACAACATGATAGCACGCGAGCTTTACGACCACACCTGGGAGACTTGTGAGCGTTTCAATTTCTATTGCAGCTCGGGCGTAGCCGAAGCCTCAAGCCTCATTGCACATGGAACACCAGCATGAAGCCAAACAATTTAAAACTTGACTGGGTCTTCCCGGTTAGTGAGACCTGGATGATTCTAAACGCTGATGAGCATATAGAAAACAAAAGCCCAACACCAACGGGGCAAGTATTCTCTTACTTGATACTACATCCAACACCATGTCTCCTAAAGCAAGAATTGCGGAACTGGCCTTTCGGAGCAGACCACGTAAAATCTCTTGCCACTAAGGAGTAATTATTTGGATATATTATAGTCAAGATTTTGGAGTCACCGCCACGGCAATTGATAGGTTTTAGTTCTTTGAGGGGACAGGGGGGAGGATAGAGATTTAGAGGATGATTTTGGATAAGTTGAATTGAGAGTAGTCGCACTTGAAAGTTTCATCTCTACTATTTTACATAACTATACTCTAACTCTGCGTACGCAAATTCACTAACAGGCTTACTTTAACTAAGAATGTCCCAAGCACGCCGCTGATATAACGCCTTAAAGTTCTTCCTGAGACATGATGCAAGACTTTTGAAGCCCTATTAGCAGAAAATCTTATGTCACAGAGATGACGTTCAATATGGTCTTCCGCAGTTGTTCTAGTTAATAACTTTAATTATTTAAGAGGACTGCATAGGCTGTTCTATCTCTTCGGTTCTGAAGCCCTTCAGCTATCTACAGAAAACTACATGGCGTGGCATAGCATAGCAAAGACTAAATTAACAGTGACCCCGTTACATGCCCCCGATAGGGTTGTGTATATATATCAAACGAGTTCTAGGGATGCCTAAACTATATTTTATGGGGACTAATGAAACCCCGCATTGCACGTATTTTATCTTGGTGCTTAGAAGCTAGAGTCCGCTAGAGTTATTTACTGGAACAGTTTGTAGCACTGCCAACAAGGACAAACTGCCCTCGGCCCGATTCGGCGACCCAGCTGTTAGATTCGACCTCAATGAATTGAGATATGATGTTGAGTGGAGGCTAGTAAACATGAGCCCCAGCGGTTCTAGCATTAGAACTTCAAGAGGGCACTTCGAGTAGCATTTCTCTTCTGGCCACGACCAGGGAAGTTGTCCGAGTGTGTTAACCGCCAATTCGTTATTTTAGGTATGATTCGCTATGCGGGGACTACCCTTGCAACTTAAAGCCCGGGAGATCTAAGTGTTGTTAATAACTTCCAGCACTTACTAAATGCAGTTCCACCATAGTAACATTTAGCAGAGGCACTCTGCAATTCTCTATAACGTGCGTTTAACGCTGCGTAGTTGTGACACATGGAAGTAAGATCACCCTCATCAATGGATCTAAAGGAAATATTCCTTAACTAGGGCAAACACTGAATAGCTTGATATATACACGAATCATGGTACTATTTACCGCTTAGAGCTGATGAACGTTTACGTCCTCGAAGCCACTCACACACATACATATATATACACAATTAAACCCATTATTACTTCCTACCACATTTATCGAGGGCTAATTAAAAGACAGCTTAAAGTTTTCCCTAAGCATGTGAATAATGTTATTTTATATTTATTAGTAGAGCCACGCCTAGGAAGCTTGGTGCCTTTAGGTATTATAAAGCGGCATATCAATAAGACCTAGAATAAATTCTACTATATGTTGAGTATTACGGATAGGGAAATGCTCTATCTCTCATACATTCAATACATACACCTAAGGACCATTCGTTTGGTTCCACTATCTTCTCCTATGCTAAGATTTGAAGGCGTTAATTAGCTTAGATGGACTTCTACCCTTCAGCATTTCAGTTAATATATAAATTCTTTATTCGAGCGTAGGGTCGCAATGCAAGAAGTAGAACTACTTCACTTGGGGTGCAATATTACTGGCAATACACTAATTGTTGTGCATTAGCCTGGCCGTTAGCGCCGATCATGGCCATCAGAGCATCCCTGTCCCCAGCAGTAATTCTTTCCACCGAGCAACACCGAAACGTCCGCATCTATACCATCTACGCAGCCCAATGTCACAATCAATGGCTCTCGCGGCCTATAGACACCTGCTGCGATCGACACGTATCGCGTTTCAGGGTATATTCTCGCTCTAGTCTCGTCGAAGTCCCCAGGCAAAGCTAACTCGATCATCACAGGCGACATCAATACCCTGGTGGCTGCGCGGTACGAAGTACGCAAGAACTTCGACCAGAGCCGCAACCTCTCGCTCAATAGCGAGGAGGCGTCGAAACGGATTGCACAAGCAGAAGAGATTGCAAAGTTTTTGCGGGAGAATGTGGTCCAAGGCGAGGCCATCGATGCGGAGGCAAGCAGATATAGTATGTGGCGGATTCTTTCCTCATCATATTGAATTAAGGAGAACTGACTGTGGTACAGAGCTACGGATACACGAGCACACAGAACGGGGCAATAACGAGGATATCAAAAATGCTGGGAAAGGGAACGGGAATTCACTAGCAGGGAAATGCTGCTCATCATGAACTTTTTGATACGCTGACTTGCTACCGTGATGTCTCACTATACGTGCCCTGAGAAACAGGGTCCATGCCTGAATACCCGTACATACCCCTTAAACGCCACATTTTTATATACAAGAAGAGCCTCCCAACAAAACATTAATTTCCAGCCAAACTGGCATATTGCACCTCATCCGTACCTGGGGGTGGCGCGATAACAGCTAAGCTGTCCAGATCCTCCTCTGGGGCGGCAGCTATAGCGCCTCGAGCGCCACCACTTGGGCCTCGTGCAAATGCACCGGCAATGGCATTAGCTGTTGCCCTTCCTTCTCTTGCATAGGATATCCTCTGATCTCGCTCCATTGTATCCAACGGCTTGGGCTTGCCCCATTGTACTCGAAGAGGACATCCCTTTATCACAGCTTTCCCTTGACAAGCCTCCGCCGCTGTCTCTGCCGCCTGTCTTGTAGCATAGTTAAGGAAAGCGCAATGCGCCCGATGTGAGCAGACGACAGACCGCAGTGTGCCGTATTGGGCGAAATGTGTGCGGATTTCGTGTTCGGGGAGGTCGTCCTCAACGCCGGTAATGAAGAGCGACGTGATATTCGGGTCTGCAGGCGGAAGGATATCTTGCGGCCCAGGAGGGAGCTGAGCGACACTAGGGAAGCCTTTCCCACCTCGTGCACCACCACGACCTCCCCTGGCTCCTCCTCTTACACCAGGTGCGCCCCGCGTTCGTATGGGTCCTGGGATATGACCTCCTCCACCGCTGCCCGGAGCTGGGAGAGCTTTCTGGCCTCCTTCTATACCGTCACCTGATTCTAACCTCCGCTGTCTTTTGTAGTACGGCTCACTGTTTGCCAGCCGCCTTAGCAGTTCTCGCGCCTTCTCGTCCGTCTTCTCATATGCCTCCACGTCTCCACGGCCTTCCTCAATCTCCTTCTCGTGCTCTTGCGCATAGTACTCTCGGTTGATGGAACTCTCCGGACCCGGCGCCACCATCTTCAACGCCGCATCTCTGACAACGATGGGCAGGCCAAATGACAAGTCAAGCATGCAACATTGACAGCAGTTCTTCAAACGGGCGCATGTGAGGCAGATGTTTGTGCGCTTTTGACGCGCCGTGCGATCCGCCTTCCATCGGAAGATGGTAAATGGGCGTGTGCAAATCTTGCATTCCTGCACGCATGTTAGTATAGCTAACTCAGCAGGCCGGACTGTGACTACTTACAGCTCCATGGTCTTCTTTCAGCATCTGCACGTAAGGATTATCCGGAAGGCATCGCTCGCAGACGGAGGGGAAGTCGGTAGTTTCCCAGCCGGAGCGGTTCAGATCTTGCTTGATCTGCGGAGGCATAGTGGTTGACTGTGCGCTCTATCGTGTATCGGGCGCGTGTTTCATAGGGATAGCTCGCGGAAGCCTGGGAGGCGGAACTCGTCTACGGTGTTCCCGGGCACGGGAGGAGGCGCAGGGGGAGGGCTTGTGGTAGTGGCAGTAAAGCTATGATGAGGCCGTTGGAAGGTGGGTAGTGGGAGCCAAAAAGTCGCCGCCGCAGCGCCGCTATGACCAAGCAATCAGGGACGAAGGGGACGAATAGCAGGCGAGCACGCCAGGCTTGGTGCAAGTCCGTGCCAAGTCTTCAGGGAGAATAGAAATAATATCCGCCCGTTCTACTCACACTTAAGTTTCAACACATTCTCCACGGAGTCCGCGATCACCTCAGACGGACAACTTAGGAACTACTAATATCAATTCTTCGCTGCTTCACAATATTCAATACCCCACAACAAGCTCTCAATTCCCAACTATCCCTCAAAGTCACTACCAATCCAACAATGGCACCAATCGCTCTCGAAAAGGAGGACCACGTCCGCGATGCCGCCTTCAACAAGGCATTGCACGGCAAATCTGCCGCGGAGCGTGCTGGCATGCTCGCCATGCTCAAGAAGGACAAACTCGCCCAGCAGGCTGCCGTCGAGGAGTACTTCAAGCATTGGGATAACAAGGCCGCTGGCGAGGAGACTGAGGAGATTCGGAAGGTATGATTCCGCTATCTTGCCACGTTCACCACCACAGAAGCTAATAATGGATGTGGGATAGGCACGGAGAGACGAGTATGCCACTCTAACAAGACAGTAAGCATTATTCGCCATTTTCTTTGCTGAATTGGTCCTGACCGCCACCTCCTATAGTTACTACAACCTCGCGACGGATCTGTATGAGTATGGCTGGGGTCAATCTTTCCACTTCTGCCGATTTGCCTATGGTGAGCCATTTGCCCAGGCCATTGCCCGCCATGAGCACTACCTCGCCCACGTTATGGGTCTCCGCGACAACATGCGCGTCCTCGACGTTGGGTGCGGTGTTGGTGGACCAGCACGGGAGATGGTCAAATTCTCTGGCTGCAACGTTATTGGTCTGAACAACAATGACTACCAAATTGAGCGTGCCACACACTATGCTGCGAAGGAGGGTCTGTCACATAAATTGAAGTTCACCAAGGGTGATTTCATGGTATGCTCCTATTTCGCAAGCCTAACCCTTTTGATCCGCCACTCTATTTGCTTCTCCTTATTACGCGTACTATTAACTAACCCCGCCCTGCTATAGCAAATGTCCTTCCCCGATAACTCATTCGACGCCGTCTACGCCATTGAAGCCACCGTGCACGCACCCTCGCTCGAGGGCATCTACAGCGAGATCTTCCGCGTCCTCAAGCCCGGTGGCGTTTTCGGCGTCTACGAATGGCTGATGACCGACAACTACGACAACGAAAACCCGCACCACCGCGAGATCCGCCTAGGTATCGAGCAAGGCGACGGTATCTCCAACATGGAGAAGATCGAGGTCGCCGTCGAGGCCATGAAGAAGGCTGGCTTCCAGCTCGAAGTGAACGAGGACATGGCCGACCGCGAAGGCGACCACTCCCCCTGGTACTGGCCGCTCGCCGGTGACATGAAGTACCTCAGCACCATCGGCGACTTCCCTACCATCCTTCGCATGACCAAGATCGGTCGTGCCACCGTCCACAAGTTCGTCGGCTTGCTCGAGATGATTGGCATCGCGCCCCAGGGTACTCAGAAGACCGCTGACAGCTTAGCCGTCGCTGCCGACTGCCTCGTTGCCGGTGGTAAGGAGAAGCTGTTCACCCCAATGTACCTCATGGTGGGCAGGAAACCGGAAGCGTGAGTTTATTTGATATAGCATTGTTTGAGTGGTTTGCTTCTCTTTTCGCCTCTTCACAGCAAGACATTTGTGAGTTGGTTGGGGTCGCCTTTGGAGGTGGATATTCCCCCTTTTACTCGCGGGTGCTTTTACTCTTTGGATATCGGGTTTTATACACTAGGGTGTAGAGTTTTAGACTTCGGTGGGGTTTGCTTTTCCACCACACCCACATCTTTTTTCCGCATTTCGCATCTTCTATTGTTGTCTCTTAGCATTTTGGGATGGGGAGGCGCTGGCCAGGTATCTGATAGCTGGGGGTCACATAACGCGCTTGTATGTAGAGACGAGGTGGAAGCGGTAATGGTGAAACTGATCAAACATACTTTTTGCTGTCTCATCTGTGATGCTGCTCTCCATTTGATACCGCAGATCAAAGCCGAGTCCGGCCTTTCCAATTCTCTTTTCGTGCCTGGCCCCAGAGCCGTTGGGCAAAACACACCATCAGATCGGTATCCCTCGCGTTCACGCCTGTCTCACCCAACCCCAAGGTAACTCTACTGTACCTCACGCAGCCCAACGCTCCATGCACCGCCCGCCGCGCCCCCCGTCTCATCCAAAATCCCAAAACCCGCCTCCCCGCCTCCCCGCCCACTTTCGCCCTTCCCTCAGGTACCAAGAACCCAACCGCCGATCCCCCAGCCCAACCCCAGCCCAACCCATCTCAACCCTATCCCGCAAAGCCGCCCCCGACTCCCAGCCCAGCCCGGCCCAGCCATCCGGCCCGCCTCGCTTCTCGCTCGCACCCGCCACTCGCTCGCACCCGCCACCAACTCTTCCAGCCCCCTTCCCGGGAAAGCATCGCTCCGCGCCGATCCCGCCCACGTCGCCGACCCAACCCCTTGCCCGCCACAACACCGCACCCCCCTCCGCCAGTTCCTCCCCATCACACAGAACACAGACACAGGCACTCACACTCACACGGACGGAATCGTAAACCGGGCCCAACTATCAAACCCACCCACCGCCGATCCCGCCGATCCAACGGCAACTGTAGACGGCCGTCCCCGGAGCTTGCCTGACCCTCGACCCAATCCTGCACACAGGATGTTGTGTAAAGGGGGCTAGGAAAAGGTAGAGGGGAAGGGGAAGGGGAGGGGGGGGGCCTAAAGTCCGCTCTCCGCGTTCCCTGCTCCTTAGGTAGTCGCCGCGCTACATGGCGTCTGCGCCGAGGAAATCCGGTTCCGCGGAGGCTTAGGGGGGATGTGCATTTCCGGTGCCCAAGGAGCGTAGACGGAGCTGTTGGGTTCGTGTTGGGCGCGTTGGGTCGGTTTGGTTGGGGAGTCGGTCGGGTGGGTGGTGGGATCGTCTAGGGGAGGGTTTTGGTTGTTGTAGGGGGGCGTTGTGGTGTCTTAGTGTTGATCTTGCGCGATTCAGTTGTAGGGATGTGTGTAGGGGGTAGTTGTCGTGGTGGTATTGATGGTATGGCTGTGAAACGGTTGAGGTGTTCGACTAGGTGGATGGTGACTGAGTGGTTCTGGACGCGTGAGATTGCTGGCTTAGCACGGTGACTTTTGAAACGAGACAGGGATTTTGAAGAAGCAGAAGGAGTAAGCGGAGTAGGACATGATCAGTTGAAAGAAGTGGAAGGAGAGATGATCGCGTCTGGCTGACGTTGTCGTGAGAGGCCCCTTCGAGGCAAAAGAGGAATCCATTATGCGGACATAGGTCTGCTCAGAGGTAAATATAGGAAGTTAATGTCGATAATCAAAGCAGTGCCTGAAGCTTGAGGAAGAGTTTGCGCTGTACAGTGCTTTTATTGATAGTAAGAATATCTTAAAACACACCATGCCTGCAACATCCAAATATTGGATAGACTCTTAGTTTCAGCGCCCATCGGCGATATAAATTCTCAATCGCGATCGTGGCACAATGGTTGTAATAAACAGTGGAGATTTATAACCAATGATAAGGGCGGAGTAAAACCAAAGTGAGGCGAGATAGCCTTAACGGCGCATGTGACGAAGCCGGCCCCATTTCTTGGACAATGGTCGAAAAGAAACGATGCATAACGATTCGTACGATCTTTTCTTTTATGCCCCCACAATGCCTTAAAGGGGGATATAGTCGTGTTAGGGAGCGACTAAATCATGCACACTCCCTGTAGATGCTGATGAAGAATAATGATACTAGCCAATAGTCACCAGATGGTAAGGGATTTAGAATAAAACGAGAGATCGTGTGTCATGAAAGGTTTGAATCGTCGATGTCTGTTAAAAATAGTGTTAGATGTGATGTAGGGGAGATAAATATGATGAAATTACCTCTGATTCTGATTGTCTCATATAAAGCCTCGTTCGGTACCCAAAAATTGACAATTGCTTTTGAAAGTCCTTACGCCTAACGCTCTAAGTTCTATCATAGCAAGTTCTAGTTCGTCAGGCAAGATGTCATACACCTATAGAGTGTTAGACACACACAGCAGGCATGGGTTCTAGTTTACCTTTGATGTATCATCATAGTATTCCAGTAACTCCCAGTCAGCGACGATGGCCACTTCATGCAGGGCTGGCAATTCTAATTTACTCCTTATTATCTCCCATATAACATCAAACGCGCTCGTAGAAGATTCTACGGAAACACAGAGACTTCTGAGTGACCTGGGCAACAGACCGTCGAGAGCTTCGGGTTCTAAGTCTGGCCAATCGATCTCGAGGTGTTGGACCGATGATTCAGTTATGAATTGACGAAAAGCACTGAAGCTACTCAAGTCTGGAGTAAAATCGAGGGAGAGTCGAAGTGTACGCAAAGAAAAGCCGTGACTGTCTCGCAAAGCATCGAAAATTGCAGGATTGAAGAAAGCAGTAGCAGAGACATCTAGTCCCGAACGTTCGTGGATGGCGAAAGATTTGAGCGGTCGAATGCTGCGTAGGACGTCGGGTGTGAGGGATTGATATCTACCATAGCTAGGATCAGGCCTATATTCACCAACCAATTTCACATGTGGCTGAGTAAATATTTCTAGCTCTGTAAGCTGAGGCATTTGTGATAGGATGGAGAGTGTCTCGGCCGGAGAAGTGATAGACGAGCCAGAGAATCGAAATTTTCGCAGGCTCTGCATCGAAACTAAAAACGCTAGAGTCTGTTGATCCTCATGTAAGGTCAGATGGCGAAGCTTCAGATAGCATTTTCCCACAAGCGCCGAGAACGAGCAAAGGAACTCGCGATATAAGTATGAATGCATTTGGCTTGGCTTTGGCTTCAAAATGGCGAAGCTGCGAATGTTCGGGAGCTTCCGAAGAGCACGCGCAAGGTTTTCCAGCTCTTTTTCGTATAGATCCCAACAAAGGAGTTGAGGTGCATCCTGATTAGGCAGCGGGCTCAGAAGAGGGGAGAGATCGATGTCTTGGAGCTGAAGGCTAATGGAGGTGACGTGATGTAGGTTCTGGGTGTCGACTATTCCAAGCCACCTATGTAGCTCAGCCTGAGAGATAAACTTCAAGTGTCGTTTGAAGATGAACGGTTGGGCTTCCATGTATATCTGATGGCATACCCGTAAGAATTGAGCATCTTTCCGTGAGTATAGGAGTACATCTCCGTAAATCTGTTCGCGCAGCTCGAGTGGTAGGCTTAGGATTGGCGGGGTCTTCTTTAAGGACATGCTGCGTATTTATGTCTATAACGCGAGGGAATGCCGCAAAGAGAATCAGAGAATGAATTATGATACGATATGGTATGATTTGAAGCTACGAGGTGAGTGTTGTGTGCTGATTGTAAGGTCACCGACAAAGCAACGAGAGGACAAGAGGGACTCGGCAGAGGAATATGATAAGCGGAGCACACGAAACAAGCATCAACTTCACAGCACTCGCATAGCAGCCACCGTGGTCCCAATAGAACACACTACTACCAACCCACCTCACCGAATGTGGGGCAAAAGCCGTTGTGATAGTGAGCTAGGCAAAATGTCTTCGGTACCAGATGCTTTTGGTAGACAAATCCCGTATCGCCAATGCTTAAGCAGCTTGTCTCCAAGAAGATCGGCGACGCCGCCCACTCTGCCCTGCTGAGTTGGGCATGGAGGAATCCAAGACAAAGGGATGGGTCAAGCCATCTGCACAGCGATCCCAGCAAAAAATTTCCTAGTGGAGGAAGAGAAATTAGACCTAGTGTAGTTAAAGCTCCAAGTTATGGCGGACTATCATCCGAAGAGACCGGCGCCTGAAGCGAAGGCGCTCTCGGGTCCACTCAGAGTTAGAGTGAGACATATGCGCTAGAAAGGCTTATTGAGCGGTGAATTGAGATTAAAAAAGCGCTGTCCACGATGGCAAACCAGTGAATAGCATGCTCTGTAAGTTAAGCGCAGAAGGCGCTGCCTGAGCATGAGTTACAGTTGAGATGATTAGACATTGAGGCCCGAGCTAGGCCGAGCAAGTCGTACCGTCACACCAAGATGTCCGTGCGTGGCTTGTCGCCAAACAACAATTTGTATGTCTTGTTTGGTGATTGAACATAAGGCTGGCGTCGTGCCGAAGGGCGGATACACGAGAGTGCTGTCAGAGCCAACCGAAGCCGATTGCTGTTTGTCCAGTTTATAAATCATACGATGTCAGGCCATTCTACAGCCATTCTAGAGCCAAGACGCGACAATGACATAATCCATCTTCTTCAGTCTTGATCGAGGCTTGGTTTTCCTGAGTAGCCACGGGCCGGGTTGACGGGCATCTTGACCCAGAGGTGAAGAATGCATATTCCAAGTGGCTGCTTTTGCTTCGGTCTTGGCCGGTGGGCTTTATTTCAAGGCCGCCCGGCGCAGCTCTGGCGTGTGGTTTAGACCGCGCGCGGATCGACGAGTGGAGGACTGCTCTGTCGGAGGCAAGGTCTGGCGAGCGACTTTACCCATGCTATTGGAAAAGGCGGAGTGGCAGAGGCGTGTGTGTACGCTAGAGATACTCGGACGCACGATTGCTTGCGTGAAAGTATATCTGGTAGTCGGCTGGCGACAGCATGCACGGGAGACAGAACCTTGGACATCTCGGGCCATGCCATGCGGATTCAATCAGGGCCGTGGAGGTGTCGCTTCACAAGGCACGCCACGACGGGGATGAGGTCGCAAGCGCCGCAGCTGAGTGAGTGCTCGGGGCCTCATTGGCTTGGTATGAGAGGATTTGAAAGCTCGAAACCGTGGCCGACGATGAGAAGCTGGGTGTTGGGGGGTGACGGAGGATGCTGGAGGGCTGAAGGAGGATCTGGAAGCTTTGGCGTGTTCCATAGGCCTTCTAGCGTAGCCACATCCCTGCACATGCCACGAGGCAGAACGCCAAACAACACGCCCGGACATGATCGGCCCTCTCTAGACCTCCCGCATAGATCACCTTGCATCAAAAAGAGTCGCGCCCACCAACGTCTCCGCAACCAATCTCCCAAAACGAACCCATCAACTTGTCGGCCATCGATGCTTAGTGTGGGACACCACGCCTCAATGACCTGATTCTCGCAGCCGCCAGTGAATTTTGAATGGCGCATATCCACTTAACCTCGTGGCTGCGTGGATTATATGAACCCTATGCAAGCCCTACTCTGCGGCCATTCATCCCATCCCCTGTGCCCTGTGCTCGGCCAGCCACCTCCATCATTG
Source organism: Glonium stellatum (assembly GCA_001692915.1). Classification (NCBI taxonomy): domain Eukaryota; kingdom Fungi; phylum Ascomycota; class Dothideomycetes; order Gloniales; family Gloniaceae; genus Glonium; species Glonium stellatum. The sequence continues at coordinate 17,912 of KV749005.1, read as the reverse complement.
TCTGAAAACGTTCGCGTGGACTGCCGCCGTAATTGGCTGCAGCCATCCATCTCATCTACCCTGCGCGAAGAGGGTTGAGATATCCCGGGTGCGGCTGAACGTAACCAGGGGCTGCCTCCCGCTCCTCGTGGTTACCACGTGTGTCCAACCCTGTAGTAAAGCAGGGCGATGCACGCGTGCCGACTCGTGCCGACTTTGGATACCGCATGCCTCAATACATCACTTCTGCCAAAAGGAAAATGTGGAGCTGCCGACATAGCATGCACTTGTGCGGCTGTACCCACCCCCGGGAACTTGAGGTTAGACAGAAATTGGATTGAAACACCAGGCTTGATCTAAATTGATTTTCGTGACCCCCCAAGGCGAAGATAGAACAGAAGGCTAGACGTAAGCCTACAAGAGCTGACGATTATGTACCCGCTATGCTATCGTGGCCAGTAAAACACAGATGAACAAAAACGGAAGCATTAGAAGTACAGCCCGATGCAGCCACCGAGTCCAACCTAACCAATCTTTTAGTACACCACATATCCCTGCAACTAAACACGCAGCAGCTTAGCCGCATAGTTCACTATCAGTTCTTCGGTTGGGAACGCCATCTCTTCTAGCTTAGCCGCATATGGCGTTGGGACCTCTGCGCCAGTAACACGAACGGGAGGCGCCTGGAGGTAATCGAAGGCATACTCGCAGGTCAATGCCATAAGCTCTGCCCCAACACCGAAAGACGGGAATCCTGATTCGACAGCCATCATGTGGCCGGTTTTCTTTACCGACTTGACAATACTTTCAACGTCAAGGGGTTTGATTGACCGCAGATTGATCACTTCTGCCTCAACACCATATCTCTGCTTCAGCTGCTCGGCAGCAACGAGAGACTGGCCCACACAGCGTGATAGAGTTACAATTGTAAGGTCTTTACCAGGCCGTTCGATCTTAGCTTTGCCAAACTGAATTTGCCATTAGGCTTCATATATTCACACATGTTTCGGCTGGGTGAACGTACCGGAATGACGAAGTCGTCTTTCTGTGCTTCTTCACTCATCTGGAAGGGAAGACCGTAAAGCAACCTTTGGGTATCGCAAGTTAGCACGCTCTACAATCACTAATAGAGGTTCGGGCATCCTACTCGTTCTCCAACACGACCACTGGGTTAGGGTCCCGAATAGCAGCCTTGAGCAGACCCTTTGCATCCTCTGAGCTGTACGGGGCCACGACCTTCAGGCCGGGTATACTTCCGTACCACGCCGCATAATCTTGCGAATGTTGTGCGGCGACACCTGCGGCGAAACCATTTGGTCCTCGGAATGTAATATTGCAGGGCTGGATACCACCAGACATGTAATGGGTCTTTGCAGCGGAGTTGATAATTTGGTCAATGGCCTGCATAGCGAAGTTGAAGGTCATGAATTCGCACTAAATTCTCGGTGGTTAGCTGACATATCCTCCATTGATACGAGGGGAGTAAAGGTTACTTACAACTGGGTGCAAGCCGGCGAGCGCAGCACCAACAGTGAGACCACAGAAACCAGATTCGGTAATCGGGCTATCAATGACTCTCCTATCACCGAAACGGTCAAGTAGGCCCTTAGTAACCTTGTATCTAAAAACCACATCATGTTTAATTAGCTGGGTCTATATAGCGCAATGCATCAAACGACATCGAAATTGTGCTTCAGAACAAGTCGTTGCTAGCCCGTATATCTTCAATTGACGTGGAGCTATTTTTTCAAAAGTGCTTTCAGTCCCCGAGCGGTGTAAACTTACGCTCCATTGTACTGCGCAACTTCCTCTCCCAACACGAAAACTTTGTCATTCTGCTCCATCTCCTCAGCCATGGCCTCATTCAGTGCGTCTCTCACCGTCATCTCCTTGGAGCCGCTAGGTGTCGCATAGCCTCTACTCCTGACAATTGACGGTATTGAAACTGCTGGGCGGAATGAGGGTCGCAGAGCTGGGATCGGCCTTGGTGCTGACAACAACCGGGCAGCAGGTCGCAGGAGCCTAGACGCGGACATGGCTGTGAGATTGTAAAGATGGAGGAGAGGAGGTTAGAGAAAAGAGAGAACGATGTCCGGTGGGATTGAGGTGTTGCTGATTAGAAAGATGGTGGGAATTCTTCTCACAGCTGGTTCCCCGATTCCCGAAATGTTGAGTTAAGATTTGGGGTCCAAGCTTCCCGACCCGACACACGGAGTTTCTCTGGCCGCTCAGTTTGGTCGAACCCAAACGACCCTGATTGACCGCCGCTGCAGGAAACATTCGATTTTGAGCCAAATTCAACCTCATTGCATCTGCCCGGCCTATCCTGTTGGCCTATCCAAGAATTGGACCTGCGTATACGAGTTAAGGTTGTCCAGTTATTCCCGTTAACTACGATAATACTAATGCCGCTATGATAGTTATATGAACCGCATCAAAGGCATATCACCGCCGAATGAGGGCTTACTTGCCCTCTAGAAGAGAGTTTTTAGATGAAACTTCGCGCTCCACTCTTAACTTGTTATTTACCGAACCGATAGCACCGTTTTTTTCCAATTCCCGATAGTCATCGGCACTCGAGCAGCGTTCTTTACACCAATTCTTCTAGAGTTTCCTAGACTTATACCATATGCCGTGGTTATCACCATATTCCTTTCCATTTTTTCATGATCATGATATCATTTGCACGATTACATGTGCAGTGCGCCGTCTAACAGCGAAGGCGTAGTGCGGGCGGGTTGTTGTGAAGCCTTTTATGAATCGCTTGTAAGCCTCTATGAGGCCTCGGGCAATATGAATCCTCCATCAACCCATATAATAGATGTGAGGCGTGGCTTTGGTTTACAGTTGCGCATGTTAAGAACTCCGAAAAGCTCTTCTAATGCCACCTTAGTAGTACGTAACTGTAAACACCTATGATCATCTCCTTTCTCTCGGACTTAGTTGATAAATGCAATTCCGGCATTAAACAAAGATAACCGTACCCTCGCATTCTCTTCGTGACAGAGCTCGGACAAGCTATACTTATGATGCTGAGGGAAGCAGTATTTCCATTTCCATCACATCATAATCGCGTTTTTGCTCACATTTCGTTTATTTAATTACTGATTCCTGCCTCCAAATTGTGTGTTTTGCCTATTTAAATTGTCGACAGAAGTATCATTCCCAACTCGGCTACCGCACATTGGTTTCCGAAAGGAATCTAGCAAAGCAAACGATTAAATAGTAGCACCAATCCTACAAGCAGCCGGATCGCAGGTATACACACTCAGAGCGCATATGTGCGAGATGACTATTTCAACAATAGTGCCTTTCATCTATTGGGCCATTCGCGATCTCGCTAGTCTCTTTTCTACTATTATCTCAATATAGAAAGGTGTATTATCCTGTAGGATTAACCTCTATAAGCACTCACTATATCACCCTCCTATTTCTTGTTGTCGTCAACGTCATCGTCGCTGATTTCGAAAACTTTGATCCCCCCTATACCCTTAAGCAAGGGTTGACTAAATGGCGTGAATGACCCCCACACGTCCCATTCGCTAAAGGGATGTCTATGAGACATAAATCTTGGGCGAAACGTAACCTTTCGTTCCTTCCAAGGGCAAGGAAATGACACTCGATGCGTAAGCAAGGCAAAACTAAATGGAAAGTGCATTAGCTGCTCGGAGAATTCTGAGCAATTGGAGAGCTTAATTCTAAAGCTCACGACGGATGTGGGTAGATGACAGGTGTGCCTCTGCTGCCGCCAAAGGTCTATGAAGAGGAGGTATCAATTCGTTGGGTGCTGATCAGCGGCGCCACAGTTTAATGCCAATCTGCACTATTCTCCCATAAATAAATATAAATAAGCTTAGCCTTCAGCCAACATCATCATTATAGTCCTCTGATGATTTTACTAGCTAATTTCTTATCTGCTATGTGATGATCTTCTGCATTAGTCCCTAATAGTGCGCAACGCTTCTTGTAATAAGGCTCCCCACGTTGGCCTTGTTGATGTTATCCTACAAAGCCCAGAATCTCTCTTTTTTTTTGTTGCTTAAATTCAGTTCGTACTCGCCGATAGTTCTCTCTATTATAAATACTTGCATTGTGTTTACAATCACACCATCATTGACGGTGATACTCTTTGAGAGCACTAGGAGCAATCCTGGGTTGGCATTTCTAGGTGTAGGATTGGATTACTTTGAATTTCGCACCAATAAGTCAAAGGCTAAAATATAGGAGAACGTAAAGCTATAAAGAGGGCGCCTCGCAACAAAACTCGACCAAGACTTCGTCTAGTAGCTCTCACCGCTCTCTGAGAGCTACCCCTTCCAGCTCGCAAGGAAAATCTGTCAGCCCCAGCCCAGATTGGTCGGTTCAACGATATGTGAAAGCGGCCAAAGCACGCATATAATCGGGCCAAGGGCTCCAATAAAAGCACGTCCGTATATCACTCACGCTAATATACACACTGCCCTGGAGTGGCCAAATCATTCCTTGCGTTGCAGTTCTATGTTCAAGATGCCTTTAGCTCAAAATGCACCTTGGAAGCCAAGCCTGTGAAGATAAAGAACCTAAGATATAGAGGCAACGATATCTCGCTCACTTAATGAAAGGGACGGCGACAAATCTAAAATTGGTATGGCAATGATTGTAAAGTGGCGATTGCACAAATGCAGTACGTCCTTATTAGCGTCACGGTGGACAGCGTGATCAATAGTAGTTAAGGGTCCTCGAAAGCTCTGGTATCTTCCGACGGTTCTGCAACTTTCTATAGCTCAGCTACCGTATGCACATATAATGAACTAACTAACCGGGCGATTTCCTGCGCGAGAATGCTGTAAAGTATAACGTTATAAACACCAATCAATATAATAGACTCCTTTTAGTTATCTGCGGTTTATTAGATTGGTAGTCAAGTCGCGATACAAAGGTACAAACTATAATATTCTTTCAAACCGTTGCTCTTTTTTTAACCTTCTTTTTCAATCTTCTTTTTTAATTTCTTTTTTGCTTTCTTTTTCTCCTAATATACCTTTCGGCCTATTGTTTTTATTGCTACTGGAAGCTATATATACCTCTCTTTTCCCCCTTTTTATCATCGTTCTTTTTACGTCTCTTTCATGTCTCTTTTTACGTCTCCTTTTTATCTGTAGCTAATATAAGAGCAGATAAATTATATAAATGAAAATATAGCTAGTAGAGGTCGAGACAGAGGCAACGACAGGGGCAGAGGTAGAGGTAGAGGCAAAGACAGAAGTATGAATAGAGTTAATTAGAAGCATGAGCAAAGGTAAAGACATGGGTAGAGGCACGGGCAGAGGCGCACAGGGATAAAGGCACGTACGGATATTTATGGGTTAGTGATAGAGACTTGGGTAAATATAATCAGGAGATTGGCACAGGCAAAACCGGCAGAGACGTAGATAGAGACGTAGAGCTGCTAAACGCATTAAAATTAAGTATTAAATACGTCTAAGATAGCTGTTAGTTATAGTACCTTCTTCTCTTTATAAGGGCTCATCTTTGAATTATGAAATAAAAATACTGTTGTTTCTTCCAACGATCTGTTCTGTTGAGCGATAATGTTTTAATTTACTACATAGCTTAACTATAAGCTTGGTTGAGATGCGACTTTCATGACGCTAATGTACAAACTTGACGCAAGTCTTACAGACTCCCAACCAATTTCTCTAGTATCTCTTCCTTGTATTTTATCTGAAGGCTTGCGTGTGTCTCATCCTCCACTCTTAAATGCGCTCTACCTCCCAACCGTACAGCTATCTGCTCACCATGATTGAGTGGAATAGCAGTGTCTTGTTTTCCATACCATAGCTGCACAGGGAGGTCGTGACGAATATCTTCTATTCGAAAGCCCCAGTCGGTACACATCAGATGACCATCCTGCGCCACGGCACCATACCCATGCGCGAAGGATTCTCGACTCGATCGCAGGCATAATCGGAGAAAATCTTCATCAATAACCTCGAGGTCTTTGTTATTGGTCACCGCCTTGAACTTTGAGATGCGCTGTAGCTGAATTGCAAGACGTTCTTCGTCAGTCAAGTCTATGCGACCTTCCGGCTCGCGTCGCCAGTACCACCCGACGATGCTTGGAACATAGGGATATCCCAGAGTGAATCCAAGCCATTGAGGCCAAGCTGCCCCTCTCATACCAATGTCAGGCGGACCCATGCCGCAGACAACCGATACGCATTTAAGCTTTTCGCGAGGTAATGACGCTGCGCAAGCAAGTGCGTATGGCCCACCACCGGAGATTCCCTGTTGAGCGTCTCTGTTAGCAAAGAGCCTTAAACAATGCAGAGGGACACGCTATCCGTACCATTACGCCATAGCTATCCAGTTCGAGATGCTGCGCAAGGTGTTCTATGTCTTTCGGATGATCAAGAACTGTTGCATTAGGATTGGGTGAGCTCCATCCTATACCAGGTCTGTCTACACCAATTATTCGGGCTCCTAACTTTAGACACAGCTCTTCAAAAAGGGCAGCCTCTAAGCGAGAGCCTGGGTGACCATGTGCGTAAAAAAAAGCTCGTCCGGTCGGAGAACCATACTGCGCATAACCGAGTTTTCGTCCATCCGGAAGGGTAAAGGTGGCGGAAGCGTCATTGTCCAGACGAAAACGCGACTTGGGAGGCTCTTTTATGATAGCCGCTGGAGCATTTACTGGGGCCTTAGACGTTGTGAAGTTGGCAAATAGTCCATATAGGAAAGCGCCAAGTTCTGATATTAGAGATATGAAAGGCATTAAAAGTTGCTGAGCATGTTCGATTCTTGTGCGTAGTATTTATAAGTGATTTCGTCGAAGGGAAAACTATTAAAGAGTCATAAAAGTTTTAGGATGTCCGTAAAGCTAGACTTAATTCAGAGAGTGCCAAAAATACAGGGGGGTTCTTTGGGGCCTAGTTGCTAAAATTAGAATCTTGAGGGTAAATAATCTCGGGCCTCCCTCTTCGTACGGACAGCTTCGCACTAATTCTCTTCCGCTACATATAGCCCCAGTAGCAACATTGCTATCATCTCGTGCCAGGCCTAGGAAGAAGAGTTACAAGGCATGATCTGAACCCTCCGGAACCCTGGCATTGACCGGGCACTTAGTCCTACTAATTACCTTGTACAGTATGGTCTAAATCTTGGCTGAGATAAGTCACGGGATATGCTAGCCGCATGAGTCCTTTTAAGCCCTCACTCTCCCTCCTACGCTCTTCTCGCCCAGAAAAAAACCAGGGCATATGTCCAACCCAGCAGCAATTCTCGGCTCAAATCAGCGAAGTCCACAAGACAGTTCCTGTGCCCCCCCGGGGCACTTATTCCGACAGCAGAGCCTCCTGGCGGGATGTCCGCAGCGGCTTGCCCAAGCGTAACAAATCACCGTCACCATTAATCAACAATAATGCGCAGCACCAGCACCACCTCATCTGCTGTTGAGCTTGGGCTAGCCCATGACAATAGCGAGAATGAGAATGAGAATGAGAATAATGACACATCTTTCATACTATCTCTCTTGCGAGTTCTCTTAGTCTTCGTTTTCCTGGCTTTTACCTTGTTGATGTTGTCGGTGTTGTCGGTGCAATCTAAATTTATATCTGGATCTTTTATTGACGACGTGAGTACTCAGTACTATCTAGTATCCTATGCATAGCTAACGTGACTTTATGTAATAGAGAGAAGTTCCAATAACCTCCCAACAATAGCAAGAAGTAAATACGATGAGGCAAAGGTTGCAACACATAGCAACTGAATCAACGCCGGTTGAGCTAACATTAACTATGCCGGCTGCATTAACATTAACTATGCCAGCTATGCCACTATCAGTTACGCCAGCTAAACCACTAGGGCGCATAAAATATGCCAATTTCAGGGAACTCACTGTTTCTAAAGATCTTACAAGCAGCGGCTCAAACGATCCAATTGCGATGACTTCACTAAGTACATTGGATATGACGTACCATGCGGCCCTGAAGAATGCACTCAGCAAGACAGTTCGTAGCATAGAATTGCGCGCTGGCGACGACAACGTAAACATCGGGAGCAATATAGCGAAAATTGTCATGGATTCTGCGCCACCACCACTGAAAAGCGGCCCACGCCATCATCATCCCCTTCAGCCCATCCTCACCACCACCAAGTAGTGCCCCACGCTATCATCACCCCCTTTAGCCCATCACCACCACCTTTACCTATAGCTACTCATCATTACCCCACCCAAAGCCCACCCCCTCAGCCCTCTCCTCCGACTACGTAGCCTCCTCCCTAGAGTTGTCCCGGGCAAGCTTGAAAAGCGCGCCGGGCTGTCTGTCCTCGCTGTGGTACACTGACTGAGAGCGCAGTCAACTAATTGGATGCCAAAGACAGCCACCGCAGGGGTAAAGACACGTGATTGGAGGATCCCAGAGCGTGCTCTACAAGGATTCTAGGTAAATACAAACTATAGGATGCTGAAGGTGAGACCCCGCGAAGACTATATACGCGCTCCGGGGGTTTCGGGAGGGCAGTGTCCGAAGTTAGGGGTATCACTTGACAGGTCAGCTGTGCAGGCCATGAAGATCCGCCCGATGACGGCAATGATGAGTATAGTAGGTAGGTGGGAAAAGGGTAGTTTGTAGCCTGTGGTTTGCGGTGCCGGGAGTGGTAGCAGATACTTCATAGTATGTATAACCCTCAAGCTACATTTCAAACTATCGGGCTTTTCGGCCTGGGCTCTAGCCTCCTCTAGCCTCCCCCCGTGTACCTCATTGGCCTTACCCTCTACCTTATACACCCTAACCCATGCCCCATACCCAATATCCCAATGTCCTTTACCACAAATCTCCCTAAGAAAAAACCGCCGAATAGCCCCAAACCTACTAAAGCCCATAAAATATTTACAAGAAATAAAAAAACCAGCTCCGCTATAGAACCACCATATCCCCCTCTTCACCCCCAAACCGCTCTCTTTCGCACATTCAGCCATCCTCCATACCCATTATCCAACCTTATAGGTAAAGTAAGAAATGGTGTCCGGGTAGACATTAACATTATCGCTCCAGGCAGCAAGGCTGGTCCCATCCTGCACGACCATGCTCTGGCTGCCGATGGTGCTGAGGCTGTAGACCCAGATGTTGTTCGTGCCGGCGCCCTCGATGCTGAAGATCTCGCTCTGGCAGTTCTCCGTGCCGCCTGACGAGGGCGCGTTGCTGCATGTTGTGTCGTAGTTGTTGAAGAAGGAGTAGAGGCCCGCGCTATGAAAAAGGGGGTTAGTGGGGGTCGATAGGACGGGAAGTGGAATTGGGACGGATGGGGAAGGGATAGTGGTAGGTAGGCTTACCCGTAGATGAAGATGTTTTGGGAATTGAGGATGCGGAGGCCGAGCGCGTTGCAATTGCCGGAGAGGCAAGAGCTGTAAGTTGGGTCGTTGATGGCTGAGTTGGTGGGATATGGCTGGTTCAGAACGTTTGGAACCGGTTGCCAGTAACTGTGGTATCATATTAGCATCCGGGCAAAGCGAATTTGAAGATAGCTGTCTGGTAATGTGTAGAGAAACAACTTACGGAGTCTCAGTTTGAATAAAGCCAGCCACTATGAAATGAGTATTTGCAATCTGGTATTGATAGAGAGCATGGTGCTCCACGGCAGTGCCGTAGCTAGAACAAAATTTAGTCTTCGACTATGTAGGATGAGAGGATTTGTACATACAGCCAAACGGTATTTGCCTCAACAAGCATTCCGCGACCGGTGTAAACCGAGACACGCGTGCTAGAAGCATCATCTAAGTCGTGATCTGCAGTCTAAGAAGCTGTTAGCGTGGCCTCCGTGATTTATAATTCTTGAGCAGACTTACCCAGAACCAACAATTCTCAAGATAAGCACCTGTGCCAGTGCTCGTAATATGAATAGACATATACGCAGCCATGCATGAAGAAGATACAGCGGCACCAGTAGGGCACTGCGCAACCTGAAGATTGGACCCCTTAAATCCACCAATGCGAGTATGCACGTCCCACATTCCCGAACCGGACGCTGCAGAAAGATTCCATTCGATGAGGATAGCACCAGGGCAAGAGCCTTGAGTGCCGACGACCATGTCGGACCATTCTACGCTTCCTGAATCACCGGATTTTCCGACCTGAATTACCGGGACTGGGCTCGCCTTGTTCGTCCATGGGCCTCCACTGGCCATTATGACCGAATAAGTCTCACCCACAATGCGTGAACCCGGGGGAATGTAGAGAGTGTTTGTAATTTTGTACACGCCGTGGTCGAAAAAGACAATTTTACCTGATGAAGCAGCCGAAGTAATCGCGTTTTGGATGGCAGTAGTGTCATCCGTTGAACCATCACCCTTGGCACCTGCACTGCGGATGCTGACAAAAGACGCCACTGGAGAGGCTGCGTATTGAGGCTTCGACTTGGTGTAGTACCTGTTCGTGCCGCTTCCAAGAAGGGCGCCAGGCCTGGCAACAGGGGTGAAGCTACCTTGCCAGGTTGTAGGACCATTTGGTGTGTACTTGTGTCCCTGGCCCCAGCCAGTGATGGTCATTGAACCGGTTGTGCCAGCTAGAATTGTTCCACTGGTTCCATGAACGGCCGTGGGAACATTGTTCAGGACCACATTCTCTATGACCAAGCTGCCTGCGGTAGCTGGGGAAGAGCTGGTGGTCCAGACACTGTCAACAAAAACTGAGCACCCAGTGATTGTGCTATCGATAATATTTACCGACCCCACATTCTGAGCACTACTGCCTCCATTGGTCAGTGAAATAGCGGTCGTGCAACTAGAAATGGTAATGCCCTGGTATGTCCAACCCCAGTCCCAGATCTGTGAGATACCTACAACGGCATTTGAAATGACAAGGTTACGCATGGTAAACTGCTGGTTGCCGATGTTGGCTCCATAGAGACCACCGGTGATAGTAACATCACTCATAAAGCCACCAGAGCCTGGAAATGTTAGAACGTCCCTTACAAAAGCAAGATGTTATGGTGAAATGCCAGACGCGTTGCGGAAAGCGTCTATGATAAGATTACGTCGAAGTAGCCAACGAACAATTTCCAGCGAGTTGTTTCTGGGAATTCGTCTCGCATTCGAGCAACCACAACCAAAAATGAGAAAGGACTCACCATTTTCTATGAATATACCCTGTTGCTGTGAGCTGGCAGATGCAGTCATGATAATCTGAACATTCTGAAGACTGGTAGCCTGTGCAGTAGGCCAATGAATGCCGGTAGCCGCCGTCGCCGCGGGAATAGCAGTCAAGTCCAGAATTAGGTTTCGAACTTGTCGATAGAATACATTGGTTGACGTCCAGCCCTGGTTTCCCGAGTTCTGGTATGGGTCGGCATCGATCAGGCCGAGCCCAGTGAAACCAGCAGTGGCTTTGATCACGGGAAGCGAGTTCGCATTACCGATGAGCTGGGTCAGGTAGTATGGAATGATAGGAGTCGAGACGATGTAAGTGCCAGCCGGGAAGTAGACAACGGCTGGAGTGACGGTTGAGGATTGGCAGGTTCCTGGTGCACATCGACCACCAGCACTGATAGCAGCATTGATAGCAGCAGTGTCGTCAGTTGACCCATCACCTAGAAAATATTAGTAATGGTTGATCGGATGGTAAATGAGGGTCTAGCAGTGCTGATTGGTCAGTGAGACCTCAGTACGCACCCTTGGCACCGTAGTCCTTCACATTACGAAACACCACATAGCTGGATGGATTCGAATTAAAAGCGGCAAGGCCTTGGTGAGCGATATCTTTCAGCCAGTAGGACGGGTCCGCCACAGCTGCATTGACCTTTAGATTCAGAGCGTGAGCCGTGGCATTTGCATAGACAGTCGAGAGTGTGGTGCTCGCTGCAGCAAGATTTGCCGTGTATTGCGATAGAGGAAGCGCACTCAATTCAGCGTCGACTACCTTGCTCACGGCTGGAAGGTCCACCAGAGCATTGGTGTACGATGTAAATAAGCATGAGACGGCAGCCCAGAAGAGAAACTGCATATTGAGAATAGTAGCCCAACAATACCAAAAGGATAATGCGAAGATGGTAAACATGAAGAGATGCTGAGCTTTTATGTTTTGGATTCGAGCACAAAAGTGAACTTGAAGCGCTGGATCGAGCATGGTATCTGGCCTTGGTGGTGATGGCTGCCGTCTTGGGCAACCCATGACTGCCAGGGAGGTCATGCTGCCAGACTGGATGAGAGTCATATGAACCGGGGATTGAATTGTGAGGTATGATTTCCCGTTAGTTATTCACATCCAAAGCCTTAAACGCACGCGGCGGTCACAAAATTAATCTATCTTGACGGAGGAATAATTCGAAGATGGCAAGGCGCGTGTGGTGATGGCGAAATGAGAGTCGCAAATCCGGGCGCTCAAGGCTTCGGGTCTGCCGTGAAACCATGCGCACATCCCCCCTAACCGGGCTGCAGCAAGATGGCATCGGCGCGGGACCCTGCACAAGCTTTCTTCTCCACCAAGCCACTCGATTCCCCTGCTAATGTACCCCAACTGCTATGCCCGAACCAGCCAGCGCCCGCATTCTAGGAAGCTCTAGTTGCTCCTGAGCAAGGTGTCGACTCTCCTCCGCTCGTGGCTTCTGCGGGGTATCGTTGGTGCGTAATGTTAAATGACATGCTCCTGATGTCGCACCGCGCCGTAGCACCTGTGGAGCAGGTTTCACTAAGCACAGCAATGGATGACCTGCTTCTTCAAGCGGTCCGCGATCCTTTGATCACAGCCACTGTGTCGTGACTGACCGGTGCAAATCCTGCCTTTCTTAGGCACAACCTCGGACTCAGCTCTCTACCTCGTGCCTTTCCGCCCTGACCGCCGCATTAGTTTCAGCGCTTAACTCCTTAGACTAATAGAACCGTCAAAGGGTACAAGATGCGCTATCCTCTTTGGACTTGTTGGTTGTCCACCATGGTACATCGACGGCTTGCGCTTGACAAGGCCTGGAGAGGCCACTGGCAATGACGATGTTGGAATTGGGCACCATTTGCGGATGAGCGTGCCGTGGGAAAGGGGATTGTTTAAATGAGGCTTTGTCGGACGGAAGGCATATTGTGTTCGTTGAAAGGGTCCTGAAATATAACTAAAATATACCCAGGTAGGTAACTCAAGTAGAATTCTGAGCGTCTGCCCAGAGCACTCCTTGAATAGGTTCGAAACTTGATTTTTTATTCCCGGCTCGACCAAGAAAACACAGATCGAGACGTTAACCTCACGTGTCAATTACTACACGGTGTCCAAATGTCCTGAAGCACTTTGAGAGGCTCGGCGTCGAAGAATTGTATAACAGCCGAACCAGTGATGATAGCCTGAATACTCTCTAGTGTGCCTTAAATAAAAGCTCTAGTATTTATCGTGACTTTCACATGCTCGGGCCCCCCCCCCCATGACCGGAGAATTTCTATACGGCGAAGGCCCTAGGCATTCAACGGGGATTACCTACTGCTCTGCACAAATGCACAAAGAGCGCCAAAAGTCTGTCTCATTGTAGGCAAGGGATAGTTAACACCCTGGTGGGCATGCATGTAGTATTTTAGATCTATAACCATAAATAGGTATGGAAAATTGTTTAAAGCCCCTTTTAAAAGCCACACCAATCACCTTAATCTGTAGAAAGTAAATTTCACCCCTGGCCTTCATAGCACTAAAGTCAACCTCGTCAAAGCAACAGCATCATAGCTAGGTCCGGACTTAATTAGTGCATAGCGTGAGCGTTTATGTAAGGCAAAACATTTGGTATTGGTGGCGCCTCAAACCAAAATAGCTCCGCAGCACTCCAGATCATCGAAGTGGTAGCCTGAATCTTGAGGTATTTTTTGAGAGCTAGAAGCCCGACTAATACGAGCATGCCGCTTACAGCAGATGGCTTGTAATGGCTTCGCTCTTGCTAATCCATCTCTCCATCTGACTTCTGTCACGAGGCTTGAAGCCCACTTTGAACGGCTTGGGCACAAGCGTTAAACTAGTCGGGACGGCGGAGCACTCGACTGCATTCAAAATTGGACGGTCCTTTGGGTCCTTGGGCGGAATGACCTCAAAGGACACGATGAGCCGAACCAGGAAGACGTAGAATTCCCTGTTAGCGAGTTGATAGCCAGCACACATGCGTAGGCCAGCGCCATACGTATAGTGAGGAATCCCAGCATTTGCAGCTGCGGAGTCGCCGAGATAGCGCTCTGGCATGAATTTCTCGGGATGCTCGAAGTGCTCAGGGTCGTAGTTGGCGGCGTAGGTGTTCTGACTATATTAGAAACAGATCGAGATGCATTGGTAGCGTGAGGATTTTGGGACTTACTAGTAGGAATGTGGTGCCACTGGGAATTTTAACGCCCTTCCAGTACACAGGAGAGATGTTGACACGGGGGAGGCCGACAGGGACGCTGGACCAGAAGCGTAGAATCTCCTTGGTAAGAGCGGTGATGTATGCTACTTTCTCCCCATCCTCAACGCACATTTCCCAAGCATTCCCATCAGGGTAAACCTTCATTATTTCTTCATAGGCCCTTCTTTGGATCTCTGACCCGTGTTCCGAGGAGAAGTAGGCGATGGCCATTATAAGGTTTCCCGGGAGAGTATCAAGACCACCAGCAACTATCGAGAAGCCGATAGATTTTATCTCAGCTAAAAAGTTGTCAATATCTCAATATCACTGCATTCCTGCATGCTGAGTATAAATAGGACTGGACGACTAAGCATAGAAGTAACTCACTCTCATTCAAACCTTTGCTGTCAGGGTCCTTCAGTATGCCACCCGAAATGCAAGGCTTGTCGGTGCCCTCCACTATTTTCTGCTTGAGTAGATCGTGCAGGTCACTCATATACTTCTGTCTCCGAACCTTCCATATACCTGCCTCGGAGGTGCGTTTGGAGAAGAGACGAAGAAGTGGTACATAGTCTTGCCAGTTACTGCTAGTGCTACGATAAAAGGCCATGGCGGCCTCAACTGTGGTTATTTCTTTGAGCAAGTGGTCACCAATAGTTCCGCCGATCCGATAGCCAAAGTTTGTGCTCAGTGACATGTTAAGTGCAATGCGCTGGATATAGGGTTTGACATTTATGTCCCCGTCATTGCTATCACGGAGGATTTCCTTAAGACTCTCCATGACCTCGAGGTCGATGAAGGGCATATATGATTGAACCTTAGGACGGTTCATAGCGGTAGCGATAGCCTTCTTCCGGTTCTTGCACGATGTATCCCAGGGTGAGGTACCGACAGTGAATGATTCTGAGTTAAATATCGCTTTCCCATCGCTGGAGATGATCTTGTGGAATGTGTGTAGGATTGGGCGAGACATCATGGCGGTCTGCTGGCCGATCCAGATATCCTTGACTGATTCGAAAGTGTTCACAAAAACCACGCGCTGTTCGGGAACATATTGTTAGCTTTCATCCCTTAAGGAAATATAGCGATGCTCACCCTGTTGCCCATTCGGACTTGGAAGACTGGCCCATACTTCTTAGCTAGCTTCTGAGCAGTGACATGGTGGTAGCTGCCAAGTTGAAAGAGATTCCCGAATACTGGCACTCCAGGGACTTGTGGAAGGCCTTGGATCTTCGGCGTGTCCACCGAATTAAGATATCGGATAACCAAGTATATACCAATTGTCAGAAGACCCAGGATAAATTCGATAGACATCGTGAGCATTCTTGTGTCTGAGTGGGCCGGTTTTTGGGTTATAAATGTGAGTATAAAAAGTTGAGTAGAAGAAGTTGAGTGTAGAGAGTTAAGTGAAGAAAGTTGATTGTAGGAAGTTGAGTGCAGGAAGTTGAGTGCAGGAAGTTGAATGTGGGAAGTTGAATGATAGGCTGCTGGAAGATTGAAAGAAAGGAAAAGAGGTTGCCAATGAAGTCAACAGTTGAAGGGAATTATGCTGGTGCGACTCAATATGAGTGAACCAAGACAACGCAACCGGTGAAAGAAGAAGCTATCGAGAGCTTTGATCAATAGGCTCAAAGGTAATGAGAGATATTTTGATAAGAAGCTTATCTCCAGGTGGTCTGAGGAATCTGCGGTGAGTATGAAGGACGACCTCACTATCTACACTTGGAAACGGGATTTCGACTCTAAGAGGGGTGATCTCTGATTTGATAAGAGCGTTTTCTTTCGTGGCGATGAGCTGTGTAGAGACCTGAGGCTCCCCAATATTAATTGTATACTCAGCGAGAATATTTGGAAGTGACTAAAAATCAAGCCTTTGAATAAGACGAGGAAAACTTCTAATGATATTCTTAATGCCGTTTAAGAATTTCGTAAAGATCCGCTTCCGAAACTGGAGATGGTGAAGGATATATAATCTTCGCGTTTGACTCTTTACCTGTCACAACTATCTATCTTGAAATAACCCCTAGTTCATGTAAACACTCACTCGAACAAACCTTTTACTCCGCGTCTATGCTTTATGCTTACGGTGCAGCTTCTCCAGCCACATGACAAGAGCGAGAAATGTAAACCAAGGGTATCAGAGAAATAATCCAACTGCCCTCGTGGCATACGACGCCTTATTTTTCATAGTTTGCTCCTAGGCTCAACAAACAGTGCCTCTCCGGTAGCAAATACGGTTCCTTGACCGTCCTCGACGGTTCCTACCACCCACGCTTTATTGTCTTCTCTCTTTTCAAACTTGGCAGTGCACAGGACGACACCGGGAGTACGCACAGGCTTCTTATAGGTGATTTTAAGATCTACGACCGGTCAGCGATTTGCTTGGTTGCTAGCAACCACATGATGAAACTCACAAGCAGTGAACAGATTCATGGGCTCACTGACAGACTGCCCGCGCCCCCGACCGTTTTGTATTTCAATGTTGAGAGTTAACAGCACGCCGGTGACCTCGTCCAGCATCGTTGCTACGAAGCCTCCATGGCAGATGTCCGGATGACCATTGACACCGTTGCCCAGGTCCATCAGCGTCCGTACCTCTTGAATTGCTGGCGACCCTTCAGCGAGAGCTTTACGACGCATCGTCAGCAGCTTGCGGATGGTCCGGTCAGACTTGAGGGTCTCGGCAAAGAAAGAGTCCTCGGTGCTACCCTTTGCTTGTCGGGAAGCAGTATTGCACGGTGTCCATTCCGGATCGTTTATCAAGTCGGCGCACCAGGGGATCGTGCGGAAATGGAGTTCTTCGGCGGAGGCCATTGTCGCTGCCTCTAATTGACGTGGCAAAGCATTGGGGAAGGCAGTTTGGCTGCCGCCGCCGTCTTGTATCTTCCTCCTAGGCCGACTTGCCGAGGTCGGTGGAGAGGCTTTTAAAGCACAAGCCAGGCGAGTCGAGCATTTAACTTGAAGAGGCGTGAGGCGCGCGATAAGTAATAGCATTAATCGCGGACCGGCTCGCTGGTGCATGTCCTTGGATATCCTCAGATAACTTACTACAGCTCAATACGGTAATATTGATCTCAGCTACAAATTCAATAATCCTTCCCCTCTTTTATTAGTTGCGACGGCATTTGAAAATGTCTGCAATCGTCTTTATGGCCACGGTTAAACTGCCGGCGCTACGAATTCAAGCTCATTGCTATCGATAAGCCTAACTCCACGTTTTTTCTTGACAGGCGGGGACATCACAGCTCAACCCAACTATTGTCGCTCTTTGTACTATATATTTATATATATCCACCGCTCCCACCGCTTCCACCGTAGTGAGGACTACTTTCACTCAACCCGATTGCTATACCACTCGCAAAATGGCGGACCTCGACCTTCAAGAAATCCACGACTTCCTCATCACCATCGCCCACAAGGCCGGTGATATGATCACAGCTGCCCATCCCAGCACTGGCTCTGCTGGGTCTAAGAAAAACTGTAAGACTTCCAACCCAACCCTCAACACACCCTGAACCCCCCATCTCATCGCAATTGGCACCTCCGCCACCCCTCCCAGCCCTCCATCAGCCCTCCAACCATCCACTCCCACACCCACCGCTAACCACCCCCCCCCC
>KV748999.1:0-20156 GCA_001692915.1 Glonium stellatum | reverse complement strand
TTCGGCTAGATGTTACAGTACTATATAGATAACTACCTACTGCCGCAAATCAATAGTTTGCCAGCATCTCTCACGGGGATACGCTTCCCAAGATGATCTAAACATTATTACACTTGGCCCTAGAAGGTGATTACGCCGTAATAGTGCTCAATGCGCCAGCCATGCCCAGTAAACTAAAGCGGATGAAACAACCCGTATATTGCAGCACTCCTTTAGCAGCGAAATTAACAGTGAAATGTTAAGATGCTCATCTTCCAATTCCACCTGGCTCCCCTCACCCTCTCGAACACGTCGAGAATCATCGACTGACCAACCTTAGAGAAGCGAAACAGATTTAACCTAAGATTTGGTGTCGTTCCTGCAGATCGAGACTAGGCGAGATCTTAGTCCTACACTCAAAGCCATATTTCCAGCATCATGTCACGTATCGCTACAACCGTGACTTCTATCGCTCTGCATTTAGTCTTTTTTCTGTTAAAGCCGTCGCAATCATTGTGGTTTGAGCATGCGGACACTCAATTGACCTCCGAGGCTCTTGTTAACCTCCATCCTAATGAAGCTGCACTATTTCAATTCGACGTTCTCGGCTCTTCCAAATTTAAACGTACAAGGAACTCTACGGCCGGCTGCAAGATCTATCCGGGCGATGCAGTATGGCCATCGGAGACTGCGTGGGAAATTCTCAACAAACTTACAGGCGGGTCTCTTATCAAAACCATACCCCAAGCTGCACCGTGTTATCAGGGCCCCCTCTACAATGCTACCGAATGTGCAACGCTGACAGCAAACTGGACGAATACCTATACCCATATTGGAGACCCAGTTGAGATGTTTGGCTCTCCCGTATTTCAAGGTCTCACATGCCAACCACCAAGTTTTTATAACAGCGGAAATTGTACGTTGGGCGGATATCCTCTCTACGTTATCAATGCGACTACCGTCGCCGATATACAACTAGGAGTAAACTTTGCTCGAAACACCGGTGTTCGCCTTGTAGTTAGAAACACTGGTCACGACTTTTCGGGGAAATCTGGCGGCGGCGCTGCACTAAGTATTTGGACGCATTACCTGAAAAACATATCTTTTGTCTCAAATTACGTGGATGACACATTAAATTATTCTGGACCTGCTTTCAAAGCTGGATCTGGTGTGGAAGCCTATGAAATGTATAAAGAGGCTAGCAATCATGGAGTTATTGTGGTTGGAGGCGAAGGACAGGTCAGTAATGCGTCCGCACATCACAATTGTCAACTTATATGAAAGAATCTTCTGACCCAGTGATAGACAGTAGGTGTGATGGGTGGTTATATCCAAGGAGGCGGCCACTCCCCACTAAGCTCGATTTTCGGGATAGCGGCCGACCAAGTATTGGCCTACGATGTTGTCCTTCCCAATGGGCAATTCGTCACAGCCTCCACAGCGTCGTATCCCGACCTCTTCTGGGCTCTAAGAGGGGGCGGGGGCAGCACCTTTGGCGTCGTAACATCTGTAACAGTCAAAGCGTATGCTGACATGCCGATAACCTCCGTTACGTTCTCTTACACTACTGCCAATATCAGTCATGATACGTTTTGGGCTGGGTACCGTGCTTATTTGGACTACTTTCCTCAAAATGCGGATGCCGGCACGTATGCGTATCACTTCGTAGTTTCCATCGGCCCTAGCGACCTCATGTTCCTCATGCAACCTTTCTTTGCTCCCAATAAAACTGTTGCTGAAACACAAGCGCTTCTGAAGCCATGGTTCACGCGTCTTGCCGCTCTCAGGATCAACATCACGCCTGCCTACGCGCACTACGATTCCTTCTACCCTGCTTGGCTGAACTCCTTCCCTCTCGAAGCTATGGAGCATACCAACGCTATGACGGGTTCGCGACTCTTCCCGCGTTCAAACTGGGCAAACGAAACCCTCCTCAACGCGACGTTCGAGGCGATTCGCGAATCAGGCGAGAAAGGCGCGACCCTCATCATGTTCAATATGGCGCCGACGTTGAAGGCCGGCAACACTGATAACGCTGTGAATCCGGCGTGGCGAAAAACTGTTTTGCACGCAATTCAGAACATGGAATGGCCGGCAAATGCAACCACCGCCGGGATTCTTGCGGCGCGAAAGGCATTTACGTACGGCGATATGCAGAGGTGGAGAGATGTGAGCCCAGGCGCAGGATGTTACTTGGGTGAAAGCGACAGATTAGAGCCAAACTTTCAACAAGCATTCTATGGCAGTAACTATGCAAAGCTTTTAGCGATTAAGAAAAAGTATGATCCAAACGACGTATTTTGGGCGGCCACTGCTGTAGGTAGCGAGGGTTGGTATCTGAAGACGGAGGATGGCTTGCCGAGTGAGAACGGGAAGCTGTGTAGAGTAGGTAACTGATGGGAGAATGCTTCAGCTCGGATGAACGTTTGAACAAATGGAGTATTTCGGGTTGTTATCTATTGTTTGCCTTACTGTTTCCTAAATCGTTCCATTGGGATGTGATCCATACAGGCCTGAAGCTCCAATTTGCAGGGGCAGAAGGTGCATATGCATGTGCATGCGCACAAAAGACTGTCATGACTGCCTATACCCGATTACCTAAAATATGTTTTTCAGATCTGAAAAGCGCGTAAGACTTGGTGGATACTACCTGAGTAAGCTCGGGGTATATGGTTTTGGATGAGGGGCTATCAACGCTGGCCCGACCGCGCGCAAATTGTGCTGGCGGATGGCTTGGAAGCGAGGACGACGTCGCAGAGAGAAGCGATCTCAGAACCGCATGATAGCGAGCGAACCTTTGTACCCGACGAAGACGTCCAACTGCATTAAATCCATTGAGTGCCTATGAAAGTATGCTCCCCGCCAGTTCAGCATACCACCCTCTACACTACCATGTTGCTAACAAGCTCTAGTCTCGCTCTCAATGCTCGCCCTCGCTGGTTTCCTGTTCGCCCTCTTCGTCGCTAACCGCATCCGCATCTATTGGCGGCTTGCGCATATTCCAGGCCCCAAGATTGCTGGCTTTTCCAGGCTCTGGATGGTGTGGGTGAACTCGTCAGGACGGAACCATGAATGCCTGTACAACGCCAACGTAGAATATGGCTCCCTTGCGCGCATTGGACCGAATCACCTTCTAACCAGCGACCCTGACATCATCCGCCGCATGAACGCACCTCGATCTCCCTACAGGCGATCGGTGTGGTACACCACGTTCCGTTTCAAGCCGCGTGCTGATAATATAATAAGTGTTGTCTCAGAAGAGAAGCACGAGGGCCTTCGAAAGAAGATGGCTGCGGGGTACAGCGGGAAGGAGGTGCCATACTTGGAAGACTGCATTGACAAGCAAATCTACGAGTGGGTGGAGCTCATTAAGCGGAAGTACATTTCTACCGACGCGGAGACGAAGCCTATGGATCTTGGGCGTGCAGCGCAATATTTCACACTAGATGTTATCTCGGGTCTCGCCTTCAACCATCCGTTTGGCGACATACCGGAAGACACGGACAAGTTCGACTACATTAAAACTACCGAGGACGCCATTGGCCCCATGGCGGTCCTGTCTATCTTTCCGCACATTCACAGGTGGATAGAACAAAGTAGGTTGATGGACTTATTAGCACCCAAAGCAAAGGACAAAACTGGACTCGGCCGCGTTGTCGGAATCGCTCAAAAAATGGTCAGTGAACGATTCGATGCCCCGAAAGATGAGGATAAGCTAGATATGCTTGGGTCGTTCATAAAACATGGTCTCTCAAAAGAGGAAGCCGAATCTGAGACAGTTCTTCAAATGTATGTTGAAAGAATTTCCATACTTTGGACACCTTTTCTGACTATTTTTGCAGTATGGCGGGTTCGGATACTACCGCAACCGTTATACGTGTTGTTTTCCTTCACATCATCACGTCGCCGCTTATACTTGCAAGGTTGCGCGCAGAGACCGATGATGGAATTCGAACTGGGCGCATCTCATCTCCTATTCGCAACTCTGAAGCGCGCCAGCTGCAATATCTTCAAGCCTGCATCAAGGAGGCCCTGAGGCTCTGGCCGCCTATCACCGGCTTACTTCAGAAGGTTGTGCCGCCCGAAGGTGACACCATAGACGGCAAATTCGTCCCCGGTGGAACGTTTATAGGGTAAGTCATGACATATTTCCGCAATTGTAGCACGAGGCCGGGGTGAGTCCCCAGCTGCCTCTTTAAGCACAGCAACGATATTGCTGTCCACGAGATGTCGCTATCCACAAGCGAGTCTCGCTTTTGCACATCCTATCCCAAGTATCTAGGATACAGTAGGGTTATCAGGTCCGTTATGAGCATCTTCCGGCTATACTCAAGCTTTAGGGTGTGTGACTAACCCCGTAATATCCGCATTACAACCATCAAAGACTTTCGGGCTAGGGCGCTACAACTACCCTCTCCATTAATCAGTATCGTATCTTTCCAAAGCTTACTCGTTTCTAGCCAGTGTGCCTGGGCAATTGGGCGCAATCCGCTCGTTTACGGCTCCGATTTTGCTCTTTTTCGCCCGGAGCGCTGGCTCAATGCATCAGGAGAGACGCTGCAGAGTATGGAGCGCGATGCAGAGCTAACATTCGGTTATGGTCGTTTCAAATGTCTAGGCCAGCCCGTTGCACTCATAGAATTGAACAAGGTATTTGTCGAAATACTTCGAAGATTTGATATCACGATTATCAATCCATCGAAGCCTTGGAATTCTGATTCAAGAGGCATATTTCTGCAGAAAGATTTTTGGGTAAGAGTCACAGAAAGGATATATCCGGCAGATCTAAGGCCGTCAGAATGATCCAATGGTTGAGATGATAGTTAATGAGTGAACGAGAAAATAAGTGTTTTAGCACCTAAACCATTCAGCCTTTATGCTTATTTAATCGTGTCCTTTACCGCCAATGTAAAAGTTTAGCGTATGATGTTCAGTATGCTCTAGAACCAGCAAAGTCCGTATGGTTACCTCTCCAAATGCAAGAAACACGCGGGAGTATAGTAGTCACGTGATTTGAGTGCCTTTTCAGCAGCCTTTCTAAGAACTTAGTAAGTAAACAACCGTCCTAATTCAAGGTACCCCGCACAGCCTGTGCTACCAAAGCGCAGCGATATAATAAGGTTGCATGAGAGAAACCGCATTTCCATCGCAAGTTCGAAGTGCGAAAGACATGTCACACACCAATGCTGATGCAGATTCTGGCTTTTCGGACATAACAAACGTGGTTAGTAAACTTGTGCCGTGAGCATCCGTGGCCAATCCCCACAGTTGACGAGTCGCGGAACAGGAGGTTGCCGACGACAGTAGCTCGGATGCCGGAGACTCAGCACTCGGTGAAGATATGGACGTAATTCCAGCATCACTCCAAACACTCCAAGTCACTAACGACATTTCCAATAGTGCGAATTCAACCATATCTTTGCATTCCAGTCTATATGAAGGCGTTTCTGAGAATGGAAGGCGCTATCACAAATACAAAGAAGGCAGTATGTGCTAAAAAAAATCCCGTTGTCAAACACTATCTGAGGTCCTATCTAGAATATGTACTACCGAGCGACGATGTCTGCAAGCACTCACGATATTGAAGAGGATGCCTAAGGCTAACAGTCTTCAAAGGCCGAAAGTGATCGTCTCGGTAAGTGTGCCCATAATCCAAAAAAGCCTATTTTTCGCATACTAACTTCCAGATTCGACGCATAGATCTACAGCATCAATTATTCCTTATGACAACGGATTACAAACTCTCCCTAGCCCCCATCGGCCCCCACGTTCGACACGCATTAGACATCGGAACGGGAACCGGGATTTGGGCTATGGACTTCGGTATGTCCATGGCCTATTCAGATTGCTTTAACGTAAAAGCTATGATTATGATCCTAATTGCTTCAAGCACAGGAAAATCCGGACTGCGAGGTGAGCCAGTCATATTGACAGCTGCCATTGACCTTAGCTATCCTAAGCCATTTGCAGGTTATCGGGGTTGATCTAAGCCCAACTCAGCCAAGCTTGTAAGCGACGATCGGGCCCATGTCTGCATTAACTAATATTTCCAGCGTGCCCACGAATTGTCAATTCGAAATAGACGATGTCGAGGAGCCTTGGACATGGGGTCATAAATTTGACTACATTCATGCGCGAATGATGACAGCTTCGTTCAAAGATTGGCAAAGGTTCTTCGAACAATGTTATCAGTGTGTATCAACTTTTATACCTATCCCCACACTTGGTTAATTGGATGTCATCAGAAACCTAACCCCCGGCGGCTGGCTAGAGATGCAGGACACCGACTTCCCCGTGTGCTGTATTGACGACACGTTGGATCCATCAACCGCATTGTACCAATGGGCCCATATGATCGCCAACGCAACAAGGGCTGTAGGTCGTGATCTTGTCGCTGCCAAATATAAGCAATTCATGATCGATGCTGGGCTCATTGACGTCACTGAAATCCGATTCATCTGGCCACAGAACACGTGGCCAGTGGATCCGAAGCTCAAAGAACTCGGACGCTGGAACCTGGTAAATAGCCTGGATGGTCTCCAGGGATATAGTATGGCGCTCATGACTCGAGTGCTAGGAATGAGGATCGAAGAAGTGGAAGTCATGCTCGTGGATGTCAGGAAGGACATGAAAAACAAGAATATACATGCTTACTGGCCAATGTAAGTTCCATTGTGAGCTAGTCGGGCTAAGGGCTCATACTCTTTGGTTGTGGTTAACCAATTAGTAGCTATTACGTGTATGGACGCAAACCTGAGAATAAATAGGGGTGATGAGCCTTGTGGCGTGAGGGGGGCGAGCGGCGTGCGTAGGCGAGATACGAATCGGGCTAGTGACTAAAGCTTCCAGAAGGAATAAGCATCCTCAGCATCTCAGGTTAGGGCTCGCTCCTAGCGAACAATAGTCCTGAAAGGACGGGCAGAGCCATGGCAAGGTTCTTAACCTTATAAATGTAAGAAATTGTGTAAGCTTTAGAAATGCTGAATAACTCCCCTTGGAGACGTCATCAATGCGTACGAATTTCTATCAAGGATACTGTTACAAGATTATAAGGCATGGCTTATGTAATTTCTAAGGGGAAAAGGGGTATATAACTCCTTCCTCGACTCTAGATAGGAATACATCCTTTTACAACCTTGATTTCGTGCCAGATGCTCACAACGTAAATTAGCTACAGTCACATACCAAATCTATCAGATCCACTAGATCTATATCCCTGAATGTTCATTTACAAGAGTAAGATGGTCTACATTTAGGCACTCATGTGTATGTATAGAGCCTCCATATGTGGTTTCTATGGACTGGACGGTTAACTACAATCCTTTCAACCCAACAACTTTGCCTTGCCGTAGTTCCTTTAGGTGGTTGCCTTGATGCCTTTGTGAATCGTAGATTTCTTTGAGAAAAGAACTATGCGCTTCGTTCTAACATTATGAAAAGCTTATGTAAAAGTACGCGTTGCTTAACAACAGTTACACGAATAGAGACGTGTTATGCTACATCTTTTCCTAGTAAACCACGGATAGAACATACAATATAGCAAGTAGTGTGCACAATTAATACGAAGCATTTAGGCGAGTTTCTGAAAGCATATATTAACCTTCGAGCGTATCAGCGGAGTAACTGTGAACTTCTTGGTGATCAATTAGACTAGGTGGAAAGCGGAGAATTGACTAGCATATCAATTTCTGCCATTTCGGGATATACCTCTTTCATCTTCTCAAACTTTTGACCCAAAAACTGTTTATGCTTGACTTCAATCCTCGGGAACGAGAATATGAACCGCTTCAAGAACAAGATGTCATCGACACGCTGCAGTGTTTCTTCCCTAGAGGCCTGTGGGAGGTGAATCACCACATCCGCGATTGTGTCTGTAATTTCAAATAATTTGCTGAGAATGCCAGACCCATGGATGCTGATGGCGTCGTGAGACATGTGCCCAAGGAACTGGCGGAGCTGACTTGAAAGTCTCAGGGGAAGGGTAAGTGAAAGTGACTCGGACTGGGGCGAAGAGGAAAGCAGAGTGTTCGACATAGCCATCTGCCAAGTTAGAGTCCGGAGCCATTGCCGTGTGATGATTAGGTCCGCTTGTTGCATGGCAGAAAGCGCTGAGACCTCCATTTGCCACTGATCATCCTCGAGCTGGCGGTGCTTGCGCTCAATCCACTCCGGTGTTACATGAGATCGATCACCTATCCAGAAAGTGACAAACTCTTTGTCAACAAGAACGAAAGTTTGAATGATGTGATTCCAGCCATGTTCTACCGCTGGTGAGATGGAAGGGTCATGTTCGGGCATATTCGGAAGAGGGTCAAGACATATCGGCTTGTAGTCGCTTAGTGCCGAGAACCGTTCATGAATGAAGCATTCCCAGTAGGCCCGCTGTCTCCTAGCTCGTTCCGATAAGTCTAGAGCCGCCATATCGCCCACATTTTCAATTCGGAGCATATGAACCATAGAGATAGCTTCTCTTAGGTAAAAGAATGCTAGGTTAAATTTCCTTAAAGCCATCAGGCAGATTTCGATGAAAATGCTACCCATCAGTTTTAATACAGTCGGTTGGGATTCGAAGACCATGGTAGTGCGAAATTCGAAGGATCTGCTTAGTAGAGCAGAAATCTGATCTCGAACGTCTGGCGCGGATTGGATTGAATCGGTTCTAGTAAGATTGATCGTTACCGCCGCAAATGCGTAGACGAATGATGCGGCATCCCGATCCGCGTCTATCTGATGAATACAGGCACGTATCTCGGCCTCTGAAACCACCGGGTTGACAGGGTAGACGCATAATAAGTAGGCCGGTACGAGGTCTAAGAAAAACGAAAGATTGGGGTGTATTGAAACGGAGGGGGTGGAAGGAAGAGTGGAAGGAGTATGCGCAGGAGTGGCAATTATCGTTGGACTTGTCGGAGCAGGAGCCAGTGAAACTGGTGAAGTTGGTGAATAAGCAGAACCCGTACTTCTCCTATATGATTCAATGACAGTTCCTCGTTCCGCAGCATTTTTTCGCACTCGTCTACCGGCAGGAGTGTAGATGCATTTCAAATTGAGATGGTCACATTGCTGACAGCGCTGTTCGCCATTGCAACGGACCTTCCGCCGTTTACAAGCATCGCAGGCTTGGGCGACGCGACGGTGGTGATTAGCTCCACCTTCCATGAGTGGCCTTTTCTTGGGCTGAGTGAAGTCTGGCGAAATCAGAGACGAAGAGTGCGGAAAAGCATGACGAAGAAATACTGGGCTACAAGTAACGCGTGTGGGCTTTTGACGTTTCCTCGGCTTAAAAATCTACCACTGGCAGGTTTCCACCTTGGCGGGTTGATCTGTGATGAAAATATCAACCCCGCAAAATACTTCACAGCATGTCTCAGGAAAGTCACGTGCCCTTTTAGTTTACACCTGCATAAGTCTGCAAGTCACCATTTCATTATAAATCATGCGTTATCTAGTACAACAGCAGCTTCAGATATTTACACTTTCTTAGCCTTTAAGTTTCGTTGGTGCTGGGCGATCAGACTCCTCTGAGCTCCCAACATAAGGATGGGTTCTGAGGACGCTTGGAGGCATACACAAGCCATACTGTGACTTGTAATTGGTTGAAATGAACGAAATGCCCCTCGAACGCTCAATAATAAAGGAATACAATTCATATTCTCCGCCATAAAACCTTATCTCTCACACACTCTCAATTTTCTCGGCTGTGGCTTTGGCGTGCTTCTCATCAGGAAGGGTAACCATGGACTGGCGCCTCGCTGTGGTAGACATGAACGGATCGACAATTGAAGTCTTGAACTTTCTAGCAGGGATCTTGGACTCGAACAAAACATCGAGCTCTCCGTAGGTGCGACCCTTTGGCTCCGGCAAGCGGAAGAAAGTCCAAACAAAACAAAGGGCGCATGACACAGCCCAGAAGAAGCCTGCCTTAGCACCCCAGTTCCACGCGGATGGATTAAGCATACGTGGGGTAATGACATTGGTGATGATGCCAACGATGTTGTAAAGGTTTCGAGCCAGGACTATCGTCTTTCCACGTAGCCGAGTGGAGCTTAGTTCGGAGACAAGAGAATAACAAACGGGACCAACAGTAGCATCATAGGTGAAGGTGTAAAGGAGAAGCATACTGCCAATGGCCCATTGAGCGGCCGCATTTCCCTTTGAAATTATCCCAAGGCAGCCGATGATGAGTAGAAAGATAAACATGATAAACTGGCCGCTTAGATACAGTGTTCTGCGTCCGAACCAACCCATTAATAGCCATGAGGAGAGTGTGCCAATTGCACCAAGCGCAAATTGAGCCATCGACATGGTAAAAGCGTGCTCGACTGACAAGCCGGCCTGCTCGTAGAAGTAGGTCGAATAGCCCATGAAGGTGCTCCCGCAAAGTGTCTGGATTGCCCATGCGAAGCATACAATCTCGGTACGACGCAAATCAGTCTTCTTGAAGCAGTCGCTATATGATGTACCGGCTGAATGGGCTTTTTCTAGCGCGTTTGTGTGAGCCATCATGGCGATGGTGTCGTCGATATTGAAGTCAGCGTTCCTATCCTTCGAAGTCAACCGGCACAACACATTTCTAGCCTCCTCTCGGCGCTCCTTGCGAACTAGCCACCAAGGTGATTCTGGGGCAAATAGAACTCCCACAATGAGGGGGACTGGCCAAAGCCACTGCAGGGCGAAAGGGATCTTGTAACCCCAGTTGTCGTTGCGAGTGACCATAGCCCTCAAAACCCCGGAGGCAATTAGCTGGCCCATGACCCAACATAGATTGACATATGTCGTAAGGTAGGCTCTGAGGGCGACAGGACAAACTTCGGCCGCGTAAGTGGTGGTGATGGTTTGGAAAACACCCCATGGAACCCCCAGGAGGATCTCTCCAATCAAAAGGGTGGGCAAGGTTTGGGCGAAAAAGACGATAAATATGAAGGCGGTGACTAAACTCAAAGCGCCAATGATGGTTTTCCTATAGCCGAATCTTTCGGCAACGATGCCGTTGATCATGAGGCCAAGGATTTCGCCTACCAAAGGGGCATTGGAGAGACCTGATTGCCAGGCGGCAGTAAGCTGGTAGGTGCCATCGGCTTGTTCTACGCCAAAGGTTTTTTGAAACGGGCCGTACGCGAAGAGGTTGTTCATGAGAATAGTGTCGAAGCCTTCCATGACAATTGCGGTGGAAAATAATACCGACCACCCAACGGCGTGCGGATAGGTCTTGAGGCCTTCCAGCAGGCTCATCTTATGCTCGGCGACGGTAGCATTGGCGGCATCATGGGCTAAATGATTCAAGTCGGGGTTGCTGATAGACATGCGATGAAAGTGGCTATCATTCACAGTGACGACCTTATCGTCGCCAACATGGTGAAGGTCGACCTCTTCCAGGTGGACAGGCATGGTGAAAGAGAGTAACGAAGTCCGATGACGAAGGGATCCAGAAGGTGCTTCCTTGGGGTGATAGGCTGAGGAAGGGCCAATCTCGCAAGATGGTAGCTGGTGATGGTGTCTAGAGAAATAGATTCCTATCTGGAGATGTAGACGGGTCTATATAGGAGAGAGCTGGTGTGGAGATGGGATGGCATTCCGCCAAAAGGTGGCTAGGCCAAGCTGAACAAGCAAGCCACGCAAAGGCCATTGACGAGGAGAAGGCCTAAGTGAGGCAAGCTTGAGCCTTGTGGCTTTCCATAGTTGTTCGGGCCGAGATTGGACGAATGGAAAGGCAAATAAGGTGGTGAAGAGCTGGGGTGTGGCGTAGCCGATTTAGTGCGCAAATTCTTCCAGAAGGCCAATGCTGCAGGTGGAAGGTGGGCTCGACAAGCTCGTTGCGCGCATCATCCGTTCAGTATGTTTATTTCCATCTATCGATCCTTTCGAGGCTACCTATATTAGACCGGTCAATATGTTACATTGTCCATCTGTTAGCTCTTTTGGGGCTATGAGATCGGTCAGTGTATTTATTGTCAATCTGTCAGCTCTTTTGAAACTATTAGACCGGTTTTCGATGTGTCCGCAGCCTCCAATCGCAAGCCATTACAGCAGCTGGATGCCATGAGGGCTGGGAGACGAGTCCAGTGCGAGCGAATTGGATGGCGTTCACTTGAAGATCAGGGTGATCAGATGAGGCCTGAGACGGCCGGCATGGTAGATAGAATCCGGATACAAACAGTGGCTTTTCGGGCACCCGCATCTTCTACTGTTCTTGCGCGGTGATGGCTCCGGTGGCTTTAGGCGATAACTATCAGGACAAACAGGATGTTGAGCGTCGCGTCTGGTGAGGGCACGGGACAGATGAGCCAGGTCAGTGAGTAAAAAGAGAAACGGCAAGAGCCATCTCGGACCGACAAGTGCCTCACAGGGAAGCCTAGAAAGGCAGCACGGAAGGGGGAAGGGGCAGGTGAAGGGAGCAGGGGCCATATTTTGTGGGGGAGGGGATTGAGTTACTGCGAGGTGGTTGAGTGTCGCGCTCCGGGGAGGTGCGGGCTGTGGGGCTGGTGAAGGTGGACGTATGAGGGGAAGAAGAAGCTGGGGAAGGCACGTCCTTGGGTCTTTTGGTGCAGCGTCCTAGCGTCCCAGCGCGTCCCAGCGTCCCAGCGTCCTGCGCCTTCCTGCCCGTCCGGTCTGGACAGGAAAGCCACTCCCGTCACTCATCCACCCATCCACTCGCCTCTTCACCCGCCTCCGCTCGGGCCGACAATGCTCCAATCAGCCGCAATGTCACTTCCGGCTCCATCTGCGTCGCCGCTGCATCGCCGCTGCATCAATCCATCACCCTTTCGGCCAAGTATCTGCTCCCTCGAAGGCCGACAGCGGAAAGCCGATATAGGAAAGCTCTTCTCAATGGCCACCAAACTGCACTGTGCTTGCGATGACCGGCTCTGCGCTGGCCCTTGGGGATAAAAAGGCTCGAAGCACTTCGACCTTCTCTTATCCCCTAACCCTCCTTCCTCCTACCATTTCCCTCTCTTCTGCTAATCTTTTTTTCGTCTGTTTTGAAATATGACCGTCATAGAACATCCATGGTGGAAGAATGCCACCGTCTATCAAATCTACCCTGCCAGTTTCAAGGATTCCAACGGCGATGGCGTCGGTGACATTCCGGGCATCATTTCCCAGCTTGACTACATTCACTCCCTCGGCGTTGATGTGATATGGATCTGTCCCATGTACAACAGTCCGCAGGTCGATATGGGCTACGATATCTCCGACTATGAATCTGTCTACCCGCCTTACGGCACCGTCGCTGATATGGAACAACTCATTACAGAGTGTCACTCGCGTGGCCTCCGCGTCATTCTCGACCTCGTCGTTAACCATACCTCCAATCTGCATAGCTGGTTTCAAGAATCACGGTCTTCAAAGGACAACCCCAAGCGGGACTGGTACATCTGGCGCCCTGCCAAGTACGACTCGGCCGGCAATCGCAAGCCACCGAACAACTGGCGCAGCAACTTTGGCGGCAGCGTCTGGACCTGGGACGACCACACCCAGGAGTATTATCTACACCTCTTCTGCCCGGAGCAACCGGACCTGAATTGGGAGAACCCATCCACACGTTCTGCTATCTTTTCGTCCGCCATGGAATTCTGGCTTCGCAAGGGCGTTGATGGATTCCGTGTCGATACCGTCAACATGTACAGCAAGGACCCCGAGTACCAAGATGCTCCCATTATCGACGCCGGCACCGAATGGCAGTTCGCTGCTCATCTTTACTCCAATGGACCGAGGATGCACGAATACCTTAGTGAGATGAACGTAGTCCTTGAGAAGTATGATGCCATGACTGTTGGCGAGCTCCCGCACACGCATGACGTTGCTCATGTCTTACGATATACCTCCGCCCGCGAGAAGCAGCTAAACATGGTCTTCCAGTTCGACGTGGTAGACCTTGGTTTTGGTCCAGACGAGAAGTATGATACTACGCCGAGAAACTGGAAGTTGGGGGGAATGAAGGACGCCATTGGGAGGACCCAGAAGCTCATAGATGGGACCGACGCATGGACGACAGTTTTCATTGAGAACCACGACCAGGCGAGATCCATATCGAGATTTGGTTCAGACAAGACCCCCGAGCTGCGTGAAAAGAGCGGAAAGATGCTTGCGATTCTTCTGGCGACCCTGTCAGGGACCCTATTCATTTACCAAGGCCAGGAGATCGGCATGGTGAATGCTCCGGAGAGTTGGCCAATGGAGGAGTACAAAGATGTCGAGGGTAACAACTACTACAACTTCATTCGTGAGAGGTCGAATGGCGATCCGGCAGCAGTGGCGCGCGCGAGACGTGCTTTACAACACCTGGCAAGGGACCACGCGCGACTACCCATGCAGTGGGATGGGACGCCTTATGCTGGCTTTACTACATCCGAAAAGCCATGGATGCGAGTGAACGATAACTATGGAGACATAAACGTTAAGAAGCAAGCCCTAGATGAGAAATCAATTCTCTCATTCTGGAAGCAAATGTTGAAATTGAGGAAGGAGTACCCCAATCTGTTGGTTCATGGAGGATTCAAAGTTCTAGACAAAGATAATGAGAACGTCTTCATGTTTGAGAAAACTGCCATGAGTCAGACTCTTGTCGTAGTTCTAAATTTCACCGAGGAGAACCAACCTTTTGAATTGCCTACGATTGCAGGAAGTAAAAGTTTCAAGTGCTTAATCAGCAACTACGATGACGAAGTTACCGGCGTTCTTAGATCTTTTGAAGGAAGAGCGTATTTTGCAAGTCTAGCCTAGGCCTTTCCTAATGCATAGTGTGCGGGAGCATAGCAGTTATCAATAACTTCGAAGATTCGCTATTGATATTGCTGGCGGAGCGCGGCCTTAGATCAATAGACAGGGCTCTAATGGTCTCATTTTACTTTATAGCTATCGTGTAATGAATGAGAGCAAAGAAGCTGCATATGGAGTAGGGATTACGGCAGATAGAGGTCGATTATCACTCATTCACAATTCCAAGGTAATAAGATGGGAAATCGCCCTCCTAATAACATCTCATTTCGCAGATAAATAGTGCCCAGAGATCTCAATAAATCAATATGTATCTAGATTGTGAGGGGCCTAAGAAGACCGGGCCTAAGACCATTGAGATCATAATTAAATTGACCACACTTAAGAGCGAGGATAGGTCGTTCCAGAAGTGTTAAAGCCCTTTAATTAAGGCTTTTTTTTTGAACAGCAGCATCTTCGAGCAGCAATATCTGAAGCTTACGTATTAGTATCACGGATCTGCAACGCTAAGATAAGTATTACTGAAACTCTCTAGGTACTATAATTTGTCATCTCGCGCATGCTCGACCTAGGCTCTGCCACTTCTAGGAGCTTCATAATCTTTAAAGAGTAGTTTTTTTAATCTCTTACATATAGTTGACGGCCCACGGTATTTTGAGGGCTTTGCACCATGTTACAGCTAGTCCTACGTTCCATTCCAAAATGTAATATATTCTAGAGATGTTCCTAAATGTAGTAAAATGACAGCAGACGGTCCCAAATATACAAAGCCCAAGGGCCAAAGATTTAGTTGAAAACGGTTCGACAATCCGTATCAAGGCCAAGACAAGCCCCCCGCACCAACTATAGTGGCCAAATAGGGCAGAGAAAAGAAAGGAAAAGGAAAAGATTTATAGGCCGCTCTTAATAACATCGGCGATCTTTTCGGCAAACATGTACACCGAGGCTTGAGGGTGACCAGGCATTGAGAATGGAAAAGCGGAATTATCAACAACCCTTAGGCCATCCACACCAAACACCTTAGCCTCAGAATCTACGACAGCATTAGCGTCCCCCTGCTTGCCCATCGCACATGTCGAGCTTGCGTGCCATATTTGATTCCCGTTCAAACGAATGTAGTTGAGAATGTCCGCATCACTCGTGACATTTGGGCCGGGAACGAGCTCCTGGCCAACCGTAATGTTCTTGGCGGCATTCGTATTCCACGCCTGGCGGCACCGCTTAAAGATAGCAACTGCCACCTCTGCGTCAGCCGGACTTGTGAGCCACCCCATATCGATGACTGGTGGATCTGACATGCTAGAGCTAGAGATTGTGACGTTGCCGCGGGAAAGGGGAGCTGTCAAGACACCTCCAATGGCCCCAAGTGTGCCGCCGTTTCCGTCCGAAACCCCAACACCGATGTATTCGGCTTCCGGCCAATCTTGGGGGAACCAAGCTAGTGCAGACTTCGTCTGCTGCGTAAAGTTCCCTCTGAGAGATGCTGGAATCCTCTCAAAAGCAAGGTAGCCGCCAACCGTGCTGTAGGGGCCAGCTGCGTTATCAAGATACTCTTCAAGAAGCTGTTCCTGGATTGCGGCGTCCGCAAGTAGCTGTCCTTCGCTTGGCGTGTTAACCTCATAAATCAAATTGAAGTTGTACTGGTCCCAGAGGTTACTTCCAACTCCCTGCAAATCAGAGACTACGGGTATCCCGTACGCTTCAAGAGTGGCTCGAGGACCAATGCCTATTCTTTAAGTTACTAGGTGAACACTCAGCAACTCGGGACTTTCTTCTTACCGGAAACCATGAGTAGTTGGGGAGAATGGAAAACTCCCGCAGATACTATAACTTCTTTATTGGCCGAGATAGTGTATTCAAGCCCCTGGGTGGATACGGAGACTCCACTGGCCTTAGCGGTGCCATTGTTACTGAAGAGCACCTTCGTCGCCTGGGTATGCGGGTATACCATGAGTCCAGTAGTCTTAATGGCTTGTTCAAGATAGCTGGTCTGCGATGAGGAGCGCGTAGCGTGTTTGGGATCGATCGTAAGTGTCACCCAAGCGCCATAGCCAGCGAGGGAGCCGCTATTGAAGCCCACAGGGCTCGTTGGAAGACCAATGGATCTTAGCGCTTTCGCAAGCCACGTTACAGTTGGATCGACCCAGTTGCCCCAAGAGACTTGTAACGGACCACCGATGGCATTATTGAACGCTGATGGATCATAGACTACAGTTGCATTTGTCGTGTTACGTTTTTGGTAGTTTGGAGGCGTAAGATGGGCAGATTTAATAAAGTACTGCAAGAGATTTGGGAAAGTATAACTTTGGTCACCAACATGATCGGCCCACCGCTGATAAGTACCATTTGTGCCGCGATGGTATGACATGGTGTTTATGGCCGATGAGCCTCCCAATGTTTTCCCTTGCGCGTAATGAATGCGACGATTGCCAGCACCAGTTTGAGGCACAGATATTAAACCCCAGTCCATGAGAGGCTGTCTGGGGTAATCTTCTGTTACCTGGAGAAATGCCTGAGACAACCCTAAGGCAGGGACAACGCTCTGATTGCCATTGTCTTGCTCATAGAAACCGCCAGCTTCAATCACAGCCACAGACGCCACTTCTGCGAGCCGGGATGCAATCACCAACCCTGCCGTACCGCCTCCAACCACTTGAGTCTTGGATGAGCGGTTTGGACGAAGAGAAAGGAGGATATTTGAAGCGTTGGAGTAATGTAAATCATACACGTACCTACATAATCATACGAGGCATTAACCCCCGGGATAGCAAATGCGCTTGAACGTAGCCGGGAACGTGTCGAATCAGCGGCAACCAAAGTCGCGAAGGTTAACGAAAGACTTGCTCGGAGGAGCATTATTGCCTTACAACGGGGGCAGTGTGAGCCAGCGTGAGTAGTACAAGGAATTTACATTCTATCTAGCGAAACGATCGAAACTTATGAGAAAGATGGGTGAGTTCAAGGCGTCGTAGTCATGGTCTCGGGGATTTGACTCGAAATTGGAATTGGATCCACCACGTACGAACTTATTGGTTGGAAGAATGTGATAGCGTATCTCGCTACGAAAGGCTGGGGGGACGCCAAGAACTGACCGAACGCCCCTTTGCAAGCGCGCTTGCAAAATTCGCCACGTACTCAGGAACCCGCTCACCAGGAAGCCGAACTAGCGGATGGGGTATCTGACTCGCAACTACTTCTCCTTTATACGTTGCCGCATCTCATTTCGTTTCGCCTGAACAATGGGGCATAGCGATGTTTTCTATGGGGAAAACTGACCTCACCAAAGCCCATTTCCGCTCTCGAACCTGAGCAGGTTTTGGCTGCCTGAGCAAGCCTGAGCGAGCCAAGTATTGGCCCAATTCTTGACATATGGCCCAGCTTCTGGCACCAAGTGGCTCAGGTCTATGTTGTGATCGATGATGACCCCTGTAGATAATATCCAAATAGGATTGTATGATTACGTAATATCTCCTGTATATATATAGCACTGATGTAGCCCCTTATGTGGAGGTAATCCAATTGAGTTCAACAATCTAGGCCCCTAAACTCATTAACCCTTTCCTTCAAAAAGTGCCGGCAAAATAATCTTAACAAGGATACTGTACAATTCTCAATCTACAAAGATCCTCAGCCACCAGTGGCGCTATTTCCGATTTCAGCCACGACTTCCAGGGTCTATAGAGACTACAATTACATACACTTCAAGGATCTAGTTATAATCGTTACTCATTTATTTATACACTCATACTTTTTTCTAAAGACAGCCGTCGTCTGCATATGGCACGGGTTTATCGCGACGATGAATCTTCTCTACCATTTCGACTAGTACAAGACTCTGCTGAAGGCGAGACCTTGTTCGATACGGTGGACAATGGAGTCCGTGAAGATCAGTGTTCTAACTCTGGCATGATTGGAGTGCCGGTGCTAAGAGGTGATACAAATCCACCGACACCAACCAATTCCAGCCACCTGCAGAGCTCTGCATCTGGCCCCCACTACGCCATTCCTCTCGCCCCCACCAAATTGTCACACTGGAGGAAATCCTCGCTCACATCTAGCTTCACAATCACCTGGGCTGGGCCCGAATGGACCGAGCCGTCTTATGCAGAGATCCCTACCGGTCCCTGCTATGTCTACTGCAAAAGAGGAAGCGAAATCACGCAGGGGACGTCGGTTTATTGAATTTCTGAAGCATGGCAGTGGTAAGGCTGGTAAGTGATGTCTACGAACGATGGAAGTGTGGGGTTGCAACAGGCAAGCTGACGGTGATGATGATGATAGCTGGAGACGATGGAAAATCTGGAGATTCAACGTCGACAACGCCAAGCTCGTCTGTTCCGAAAAATAGTCCCGGGAACCCAACTTCTCCTGCTTTGGCCGCCGACCCATCAGCTTCAAATCCGGACATGACTACTATTGTTACTTCACGGGAAAATGACACCACCGGCGTCGTCTCCGCTCTTTCTACGCAATGCGTCAGCTCCAGCTTCCAGCTTGGCAATTCTGACTCTGACGTCTCGCATCTGGACGAACCCAGTCTCGCAGGAGCTAGGGACGCAGTCTGGAAGCGAAGCTACAAAAAGTTTCGCGATGACAATCCAGATTTGCTTACTGCATACGAAACACTTATGATTGGCAGCTCCAAACTCAAAACTGATACTCTTACCCCATCCGATATCAAGGCGGTAGCAGAAACTCAACGAGCCAACATGGAGAATAAACAGTGGAAGTTCCCTTGGTTTGGAAAATCCAAAAGTATGCGAGACATGGCGGAAAGCATCGTGGACATTACGCAGCAGATGTCTGGCCTCATTTCCGCTGGCATGACAATGGCACCTCCATATGTGTCGCTTCCGTGGAGCATGATTGCGATTTTGTTGCCATTCTCCGTGTCCGAGATTGCAGCTACTCAGAATGCAATTGACGGCCTCAAGGAGGTTACAAGTATCATGGCGAGCTACAGCTTGGCAGAAGAGAATCTTCTTGGCAGCAAAGTCACGAGTCAAGCGTTCTCCGGTGCAGTCGTTGATCTCTATGCCTCGATATATGCCTATCAAGCTCTTTCCGCTCTTTACCTTGCTAAAAGCACGTTGAAGCGTTATGGGTGCTCCCTCAAGCCGAAAACGCCAATGAAAGATGCTCTGCAAAAGGTCAAAGACGAGGATGAGGCCTGCCAGCAAAAGAGCCAGGAACTTGGATTGAAATTGACCCATCATGAACTGAAGGAGGGTGTACACCGCATGGACCAATGCCTCCAACAGATATTGGCGGAACGGATGAAACGTGAGCGTATTCTCGAATGGATTTCACCTATCAACGAAATCCAAGACCATCTGGAGATTCGCAAGCAGCTGGGGAAATCCTACATTGGATCCGGTCGATGGCTCATCGATGACCAGAAAGTGTTTCGGCCCTGGAGGAGTAGCAAAGGTGTCGAACAGGGTTAACCCCTGTTTTGA
>KV748997.1:0-17324 GCA_001692915.1 Glonium stellatum | reverse complement strand
TCTTTTTAAATCAGAGTTCTCATAGATTCACAGTAGGCGAAGCTAGGCCTCGAGATCTTCCAAGATTTTAGAATTAATTTAGAAAGCGGACATGTAGGGGCGGCCAAAGCCAATGCGATGCATACGCCAGGACATCTGTGAGAGAAAGTTAAGCCGGGCCGGCTGGATAAGTGCAATAGACTCGCCATTTCTGTGGGGGTGAGGCTTTCAGGAATGGGTCCGGATTAGCCTGATCTAATCGCATGAATCAGCCTGGTGGATCTAGCGCCGACTCGGGAAACTATAAACCGCACGTGTTTTCCCGCCCGTCGTGTCGCTGTGTGGCCGTGTCGCCTTTCAGCCGCATGTCCAATTATTGAACTAGAAAAGGCCGAATATTGAGTAATGCCGATCATCATCGGTAACATTGGTAGAAACGCAGGTGGCATAACCACACCTGGAGACTCCAGGCCAGACCCAGGTGATCAGTACGCCACGCTTCCCCCTTGTCATTGAATGCTGTCATGGGCGGCATGAAGTTGCTTGAACGGCTGTGCCCAATGACAATGCTAGTGCTTTAATTCTTTCGGCGAACCTGTGACGTCCACGGAATTCTCTAGAGTCATATATTTACAGCTTTCCTTTACCCCTTCTCCTCACCA
Source organism: Glonium stellatum (assembly GCA_001692915.1). Lineage (NCBI taxonomy): Eukaryota > Fungi > Ascomycota > Dothideomycetes > Gloniales > Gloniaceae > Glonium > Glonium stellatum. The sequence continues at coordinate 16,683 of KV748997.1, read as the reverse complement.
CAGAACATTAACATGATTTACGTGATAGTGTGCTTAGCTACATGTTCACATCCTCGTGCCATCTTCAAACTCAGGCGCCGAGGAGCCGAAGTGATTGACCTGACCAGCCGACAGGATAACCTAGGTATATCATCAAGTACAATACTCCAAAGTTCTAGTCAACCCTACATTGTCCTAGCAGTTTAAAACGTCATCTGGGCCTGTTAAATTCCGACTGCTCATCCCCCCGGGAGTCTTGGTGTTGCTACCTTGCGGATAACTGGCGTTGTTCTGGATCTGGTATCGTTCAACCTCCACACTTGTAGACTGCACTGAGTTCCCATTAGCATGCTAGAAGAAAGTGCAGACCATGACCACTTTGACAATGTTCGCACCGAAGCTTTGTGATCACGGCTTCAAGCTAGTAGGGTGTGGGGAAGCAACATTGCTTCAAGTGGTCCGAAAGCATGACCGCCATCCATTAGACCCCAAGGGCTATTTCACCAGGCCTCGGAAAATATGAACCCCAGCGAGACTTCATAGAAGTGGTCGCCGAATTGCTGCGTCATTATGGAACTAGTGCCTGATCTTTTCAGTTATCGAGACTAACTCAACCCAGTCATCCGAGTCGGGTTACAGCTAGGAGAGGTTGGACAGTTTAGAGATTTAAACTTGGCAACCAGCAACTTGCATCGTTGAACGCCGGGCTCGTCGTAAAGAAAGCTTATCCCAGCTGGCGAATAGACGCCACACTTGCTAATAAGCAAGCAAGTCAAGCTGGGGGTCTTAGCTTAGCTTGTTTGAACCATATTCTTGCTTGGTTATTACCATACGCTTGATTGATGACTAAGCAAGCAAGCTGAGCTTGCTTGTTAGCAAGTCTGATGGACGCAAGGAACAAAAGCGTGACGATACTAATCAGGAAAAGAAAAGGAACGCAAGCATTGTTTCAGTGACGGTTTTGAAAAGCCCGAAACATCAGGATGAGAAAGAAGACGGGCATTTAAACCCACGACTAGAGGATTGAAGAAGACGCTCAGTGGAAGATTGCAGAGAACAAGGTAACGGACTGCGTATAGGTGTTGCAGATAACATTGGACCAGCTGCGAGTTTTGACGGCCTCCCATAGACAGGAATATTGGCTGAGAACAATAGTCATCCCGTAATCAGTAGATTTCGTCCGCCGTGTTACTAGTTCGCGAAAAATCAGTAGACTTCGTAGGCCTTAGACCTAGTTCGATGAAGCACCTACGCGTCGGTATAGTTGTGATAGTTTGTTATAGAGTATCATAGTCGTTATCGAGCCATAAACGTTGGCTCGACTGTTCGTCTTATTTCTATAGTTGCCTCTCAACTGCGTGTGGCGTCGGGATAATCCTAAAACACAAAAAATTCGGCCAACTACGGGTAGTTACCACCGGATAGCTCTCCCAGGGCTCGGGGGCATTCGGGGTGCTAGATGGACACCGCGAGTCTTACCACCGTGAGACTTATTATTGTGAGTCTTACTACCGTGAGTCTCACCACCGTGAGTCTTATTACTGTAAGCCTCACCGCCATAATCCTCGCTGCTAACGTCGCGATAGCCGCCTTAATGTTGTAAGTTGACTTTTGTACAAGCATCCTAGCGAATTGTGAATCGTATAATGGCACTTGGGATGCCTTTAACTACAACCTCAACCCATCTCAGGGCGCGTGCAAGACGGGCGGTAGTGGTGGTGGTGGTGGTGGGCGGGGTGACGAGAGCGATGGCGTGTTGTACTAAATCAACACCATAAGCCTTTGAATCACCATAAGCCCCCGAATCATACTCCCTCCTGACGGTGGATTTCGTCCGGGAGTCATCGATAAGAGCGAGCTAGTAGAACAATTAGAATTAAGCTCCGTGATGAGAAATACGTGGCCGTTGAAGCTGTCACTCTGGTTTTTTTATGTTCTGCGCACGGTCCACTCGCTCGCAGGACTCCATCGCCGGAAGGAATAAGCCTTTAAACCACCACAAGCCTCCAAACCACCAATAGTAAACCGAACAGTACGCATTGTAGTCAGAGGGTATAACTTCAAGAGTCGATGTGTAGGCTGGAACAACTTTGAAGCCGTGGCGCTGGTAGCCAAGGCTCGACTGATGCACCAATAGTTCCGACGCTTAAACGCATAAGGACTTCATCGAACTGGGCCTTAGTTCCATAAAGGCCGGAGCGAATAGGACATGGTGTCAGGATCGGTATACTAAGCGTGTGCGTAAGTACAGTGGGTGGCAGCTGTCTTCCTAGCATAGAGTTTTTCATGATGAATTGTAAGCCAAGCTGATTGGCACATGTTATCGGCGCTGTAAAGGCCGAAAGGGCGAGTTTGTCGGCGGTCGGAGTCTGCGGTCAAATACGGACGAAATCCTGATGGCTCGAATAATGCCGAGAAGATTTTGCCAATGGGAGGACACGGGTAATAGGTACTTTCACCCCCAATGCCCTACGCGCGTATAAAAATCAATGGGACATATGTGGACCGCACAGGGTGTTCTCGATCTTGGCAGCGACTTAATGACTTCTGGTTTGCACCAAATAGCGCCACCTCTTACGCGATGAGACCCAGCGATCTGGATATTTGCGCGTGGAAATGGCAGCTAAGTCAGTTGGTAGGAAGCAGCAATCCTTGGATCACAACGGATCGATTCCCAAATCGAGCCTTCTCCGTCCGGATGTTTAGACTTCCGATCGTACCAGCGCCTTCTCCAAAGCGCGAAATGCGAAACGATCTGGCGAATGTAGGTGACGTCAAGACAATTTGCAACCAAAAAAAATTAATGGAGACGACGTCTAGTAGTAGTCAATTCCCCAGTCATCCACAACGTGCATCTCATTCATCTCGTTCATTTCGTGCATTTCGTGCATTTCGTGCATTTCGTGCATTCCCATGCATTTCGTGCATTCCACGCATTTCGTGCATTCCATGCTTTTGTACCTGCTCGATTGTTTCTCCACCTAATTACTCACCATGGCTGCTACCGCATCCCTATGAATTTATATCTCCGTTAATTCCACTATTGGAAACACCCTTCCTAGGATCGGCGCCCGTGTGTTGAACTCAATTGGATTACCTCCCCATTAGGGGCTGCAACGGTGCTATAAGATATACGGGACTATCACATAATCATACAATTCTATTCGGGTACTACCTATATTTATAGGGGTCGTCATCGCTCACAACGCCGTGCGTCGGAGGCTTCACTCCAGTGTAAGACAGCAGCATCAACTTTATTGCGCTGTCTAGAGCTGTCTTTTACTTCGGCACCTTCTTTGCAGAGGTGTGAAGCAACCCTTACTCGGGCGGTATAACAAGGTTGACCGCTTGTAGGGACGCCTAATACAAAATGTCGAGCCCGGGTGACCGACCTACCCCGCACATCGAAGAGCTGCCAGGAGGATGGATAGAAACTCCAGCAGACCATAGTCGCCAACAGTCTTTTCTCGGGTCGACCCATCGCCCTTCTAATACGCCTCGAGCACTATCGGCTAACCTAGACAACACTACCTTGAGCCATGATGGAGGATCGGAACAGCAAGCGACCGAGCTCGCGTCGACAGCGGGAGTCTCTACCGCCTCACCTTCCAACGTAGGCGCAGCCGTGTGGTTGTCAGAGGAACAAGAAAAAGACAAAGAGCTGGGCTTGGGCGGGTATACAAGGCACAGTACAAAAGAATCAATTGCTACTGAGCCCGAAGAAGACTGGTATAGCGAGAAAGATGGCGGACTCGAACCTATCAAGTCAGCACCCAGCGGACCTGCACTCAAAAAGACTGCATCAGGCAGAACAGTCACGGAAGATGATCTATTCCGAGCGCTCTCAAAACGTAGAACAAACACGCTTGGCCGACAAAGCACTGCTTCCACCGAGGATCCTGGCCATAACGAGGAGCAAGAGGAGATCAATAAGCTAATGTCTCGGATGTTTGGTCGCACACGGCAAGAGAATTCGGAAGAAGAGAAGACGAGACACGTCGGCGTTGTGTTCAAGCATTTAACAGTCAAGGGCATGGGTCTTGGTGCTGCGCTGCAGCCAACCGTTGGGGACTTCTTCCTAGGCCTCCCGCGCTTTATAAAAAACCTCATTACCAAAGGACCGCGTCAGGCAGCCGGCAAACCTCCAGTACGAACCATTATTGATGACTTTTCGGGCTGCGTGAAGCCCGGAGAGATGCTCCTGGTACTGGGTCGTCCAGGCGCTGGTTGTTCAACGTTCCTGAAAATTATTGGCAATCAAAGATTCGGTTACGAAACTATTGAGGGCGACGTTACGTATGGCGGAACTGACGCAAAAGAAATGGCTAAAAAGTACCGCAGCGAGGTTCTTTATAATCCTGAAGACGATCTACACTATGCTACGCTAAAAGTAAAGGAGACGCTCAAGTTTGCTCTGAAAACCCGGACTCCCGGCAAGAGCTCACGCAAAGAGGGAGAATCTAGGAACGATTACGTCCAGGAATTCCTCAGAGTCGTGTCTAAGCTGTTCTGGATAGAACATACGATGAACACGAAAGTCGGAAATGAGTTCGTGAGGGGTGTTTCAGGGGGTGAAAAGAAACGCGTTAGCATTGCTGAAGCAATGATCACGAAAGCCTCAGTTCAGTCTTGGGATAATAGCACTAAAGGTCTTGATGCTAGCACTGCCCTGGAATATGTCCAAAGTTTACGATCTCTCACCAACATGGCCCACATCTCAACAAGTATTGCTCTTTATCAGGCTGGAGAATCTCTTTTTGATTTGTTTGACAAAGTACTATTAATCGATGAGGGCCGCTGCTGTTACTTTGGTCCCACAGACCACGCCGCGCAATATTTTAAAGATCTTGGTTTCGTGCAGCCTGATCGCTGGACTACCGCAGATTTTCTAACGTCAGTTACGGATGAGCACGAACGACATATCAAGGAAGGCTGGGAGGATCGTATTCCTCGTTCGCCCAGCCAATTCGGAGAAGCCTTCTTCAAAAGCGAGAGATATCAGCAAAATCTAGCGGAGATTCAGGAATTCGAAGAAGAGACCGAAAGACTAGCCGAAGAACGTCATGCTGCGCAATCAAAGGCCACCGGGAAGAAAAATTATACGCTTCCTTTCCACAAGCAAGTTGCTGCTTGCACGAAGCGACAGTACCAAGTCATGATTGGCGATAAGCAGTCACTAACTGGGAAATGGGGTGGGATTCTGTTCCAGGCTTTAATTGTAGGGAGTTTATTTTACGACCTACCGCAGACTGCCGCTGGAGTCTTTACAAGAGGTGGTGTCATATTCTTCATGCTGCTATTCAATGCCCTGCTTGCGCTGGCGGAATTGACCTCCGCTTTTGAGAGCCGACCCATTCTACTCAAGCACAAGAGTTTCTCATTCTATCGGCCTTCCGCTTATGCAATTGCCCAGACGGTTGTAGATTGTCCTTTAGTATTAGTCCAGGTCATCATTTTCGATGTGGTCGTTTACTTCATGGCAAACCTCCAAAGGACAGCATCTCAATTCTTCATCAGTCTCTTGTTTCTATGGATCTTGACCATGACCATGTATGCTTTCTTTAGGAGCATTGGTGCCCTCGTAGGCTCACTCGACGTAGCTACGAGAATTACAGGTGTAGCAATCCAGGCGCTTGTCGTTTACACGGGTTATCTCATTCCTCCCCGAAAGATGCATCCGTGGTTCTCTTGGATACGGTGGATAAATCCCGTGCAGTATGGTTTTGAAGCTCTCTTATCAAACGAGTTCTACAATCTTGAGCTTGAGTACAGTCCCCCGTTTTCCTTCTCTAGGAGAACCATCGCTAATTTGTTGTCATTGCAGGTGCGTGCCGCCGTATATTGTTCCAATGGTTGCAAATGCATCTCCTCGGTATCAATCATGCTCAATTCAAGGAAGTACCCCGGGTTCCCTCATTGTCAACGGTGCCAATTATATCGAGGTAGCTTACAGCTATTCTCGATCGCACCTTTGGCGGAACTTTGGCTTCATCTGCGCTTTCTTCCTGTTCTTTGTATTCTTGACAGCGGTTGGAATGGAGTTGCAGAAACCAAACAAGGGTGGCGGTGCCGTAACCATTTACAAGAGAGGGCAAGTCCCTTCTGCTGTCAAAAAAGCAATGGACGACAACACTCAACCCAGAGATGAGGAGACCGGAAAGGTCCAAGCCGCAGGTGCGGGGGGCCCCAAGGATGAGCCAAGCAGTGATAGCGACAACGAAACGGCGAAGGGCGTGGCGAGAAACGAAGCAATCTTCACATGGCAAAATGTCAATTACACAATCCCATATGACAAAGGTGAAAGGAAGCTACTGCAAGATGTCCAAGGCTACGTGAAGCCAGGAAAGTTGACTGCATTGATGGGCGCATCTGGTGCTGGTAAAACCACGCTGCTCAATACACTCGCCCAGCGCATACGGTTCGGCGTAGTCAGCGGTGATTTCCTTGTTGATGGGAGGCCGTTGCCATCGTAAGAGTCTTTCCGCTTCGAAGCACGAAAGAGCACGCGCTAACTGAAATTGTAGGTCCTTCCAACGATCAACCGGTTTTGCTGAACAGATGGTAAGTTTTTCAAGTGAAGACTCTTTTCCATCACTAATCTGTTATGCTTAACAGGATGTACATGAGCCGACTGCCACAGTAAGAGAAGCATTGCGGTTTTCTGCCAAGCTGCGCCAGCCGAAAGAAGTACCACTCAAGGAGAAGTACGATTACGTCGAAAAGATTATTGACCTCCTTGAGATGCGGGAAATTGCAGGCGCCGCCATTGGAAAAGTAGGGTCCGGCTTGAATCAAGAACAAAGAAAACGAGTCACAATCGGTGTCGAGTTGGCAAGCAAACCGGAACTCCTCATGTTCCTTGATGAGCCTACTTCGGGATTGGACTCTGGAGCTGCTTTTAACATTGTCAGATTCCTGCGCAAGCTGGCTGACGCTGGGCAAGCGATCCTCTGCACGATACACCAACCCTCTTCGGTTCTTTTCGAGCACTTCGACCAACTCTTGTTACTGAAGAGTGGTGGCAGGACAGTTTACTTCGGAGAATTAGGACAGGATAGCCGGACCTTGCTAGATTACCTCGAGAAGAATGGTGCGAAAAAGTGCCCTCCCAAAATAAATCCCGCGGAGTATATGCTGGAAGCCATCGGCGCCGGAAATCCGGATTACAATGGGAAAGATTGGGGTGACGTCTGGGTGAGCTCAGCTGAGAATGAGAAATTGACCGAAGAGATACAAGAAATTATCAGTAACCGCCGTAGCGCTTCGACGGGGGACAAGACACGGGATGAAAGAGAGTATGCAATGCCTTTAGGTACGCAGCTATACACTGTTGTATATCGCAGTTTCACGTCCATGTGGAGGGATCCGTCATATGTGGTGTAAGTGGAGCTGCAAAAGATTGCGAGAAAAGATATTGACTGTAAGCAGGGGCATGTTCATGCTTCACATCTTTACCGGTCTGTTTAATACATTCACCTTTTGGCATCTAGGAAATAGTCAGATTGACATGCAGTCCCGTCTCTTCTCGGTCTTCATGACTCTAACAATTTGTCCGCCTCTCATCCAACAGCTGCAGCCTCGGTACATCGGCATACGGTCGATATACGAATCGAGAGAAGGCAATTCTAAAATGTACTCGTGGGTCGCATTTGTCTTGGGTGCCATTCTAAGCGAAATACCATATCGCATTGTCGCCGGCACAGTGTACTGTACGTGGCAATCCTTCAGTCTTTAGGTGTCGAGGCAAGCTGCAGTTGCTAATAACGAGTAGGGTGCTGCTGGTATTGGGCAACATGGTTCCCCAGGGATACATATACGTCTGCCAGTGTCTGGCTCTTCATCATTGCGTTTGAGATGTTTTATCTCGGATTTGGTCAGGCGATTGCGTCTTTCTCTCCGAATGAGCTGTTGGCTTCTTTGCTGGTTCCTCTTTTCTTCACATTCAGTAAGTTGACCTTCGACTTACACTGATCTTGTGATTTACTGACTTCTGTAGTTGTCAGTTTCTGCGGTATTGTTGTCCCGTACGCAGCAATGCCTTATTTCTGGCGGAGCTGGATGTACTGGGTCACACCGTTTAAGTACCTGCTCGAGGGCATGCTTGCGTTGATCGTGGATGGAGTTCCAATCCGGTGCGATAGCTCGGAGCTTGCGATATTCGATGCGCCGCCGGGACAAAGCTGTCAGTCATATGCTGGGGCGTACGCTCAGCAAGGAGGTGGATACGTGCAGACACAGGCTGATGGGAGCTGTGGATACTGCCATTATTCGAACGGAAATCAATTCGCGGCGGGCTTCAACGTCTACCCAAGACACATATGGAGGGACTTTGGGATATTATGTAAGTGAGACAGCATTGGTATGGGGACGCAGGTAAGTAGTCAAAGATGACTAACGAGGCGCGGCAGGGGGATATGTAATCTTCAACTTCGCGGTGGTTTTCGTCTGCTCTTGGCTGTACCTCCAAGGCGGGCGGCAGATCAAGTCATTCTTTAGCCCAACAGCGAGGAGGAGCAAGAAAGAGATGAAGAAGAGGCAGCAAGGCGATAAGGCCTAGTGCCAGAATCTCGGCCGCGGAGTGAAGGCATGTAGCAAGGGCGAGGATGAGGGCAGGGATGTAGATCAGTCGCGGGAGTGGTTTCATCCCCTTATCATAGCCGCATCTGGACTCGGGAGCGGCGTGTGGGATCGGAAGGCGGGTGGGTGAAACCGGAAGAACAGAGTGGGTGCGGCAGGAAGAGTGATTAATCCGCGGTGGAACAGACCGAGTCTGGGCCGTTGACTGGTGGCGGTGCACGTGTGTGGCGGTTGGGTTAGGTAATTGTAGTTTTGTGATTCGACGACAGACGTGGGCAGACGACGAACAGAGATGCACACGACGTGACGGTGTGACGGTGTGACTGTGCAGGACCACAGCGAACGCTGAGCAGGCAGATATCGGAACGCTACGGAGGGCTTGGCCTAGTCCGTCTTGGCGTGCAGGTGATGATGAAAAGGTTTTGGCATTGACGAGTGGCGACGAGTGGCAGGTAACTTAAGGGTGGTAGGTGGTAGGTGGTAGGTGGTGACCAGTGGTGGGTGGTGACCAGTTGGTAGGTGGTGACCAGTGGTGGGTAGCGACCAGTGGCAGATACCTACCTACCTACCGACCTACCTAGGTACCCAGTGACGAGTGGTAGGGAGTGACGGGTGGTAGGCCGGGCGGTAGGCCGGGTGGTAGGCCGGGTGGTAGGCCGGGTGGTCGGTAACTACCTGGTCGGTAACTACCTAGTCATGGCTGGCAGTGACGGGTGGTAGTCATGGGTCCTACGAGCTTTACACACACCACCACCACTTCACGGCCACTCACGGCCTCTCGAGTTGCAGCTAAATCGCTCGCTCTACACTTCTAGAATTGCGCTATTATCTCCCTTCCCTGCTACGCCTGCTTGCGCCTCGAGCTTCGGACAGATGGCTTTCGGGTGAGAGATGAGGCATTATTGGAGAGGCATTATTGGAGAGTCATGGCTCCCGATCTGAAGTGCCAATGCCGACTGCTGGTCTCCACTGGTCTCGCTGCCTTCAGCTTGTTCCCGTCATCCCCCCTGCCCACGCTAGTTATTCCCCTAAACTTCTCTCTCCCAGCCCAAGACCGCTCCAGCAGTCGCGTGGCATGGCCGTGTCGAAGCCCGCTCTTGGTGACGAAATGGTCGTTTTGGACGGAGGAAATTGACATCAAGTGCGGAATGCGGGGGAGCGGACTAACAAAAGCGATCCAATTTTTGACGGCCAAGCTTTCTGCGGCGCGTGTGCCCTCCTTCAGCCGCCCCCCCCCCCAGCTTGAGGCGTTTACCACGCGAGGCTCTTCAGAAACCACTAGGTGCCAGTACCGGCAGCGTGGCTGTTGATTTCGTCACACACACATACGGAAAGCCCTCAGCCAGCGCTCTACAGAGCTGCTTCCGAAAATGAATTCTCGCAATCTTTCTGTTCCTTACAATTATCGTTGCAGATCTTCTCGCAAACAAAACATAAATTGAAGCATCTAGACGCTCCCAAGCTGTGGTAGCTAATTCTCTCCACAGCCCGGCTTGTCCTCGTCACTTCTCGGAAGAATTAGGGTACCTCTCAACGGTTCCCATCCTCGGCATAAGCCTTCGCACAGCCTCACGTCCAATCAGCACTACAGCCTACCATCAGGCCCATACCCAGCTGGACCAACCCGAGAAAGGACGCAGTTGTCTCTGAACCTTCTTCCGACCATCGTGGAAATGACTGGAGCTATTAAAGGAACCCAGACCCCGCCCATTCGTACTGCTTCTCCAGCGCCTTTGGCCGAAGACTTTGCCCGTCAGATTGTAGCCAAACAGCAACGAACCAACTATCATTCCAGCTCCCTCAAAACATCCATTCCAAGAGTCATGGTTGCCAACAACGTGAACAAGACCGCGCTGCACCCAAGTGGTGTCCAGTGAGTATTGACACGTCCCGTCGACTTTCTTTGTCGACATTGTCACGCTTGAAGCTAATTCAATACTACCAGGCCGCAGCGGGAACACACCGAAATTGAAGAAGAGCTCCACGACAAAGCACACATTGACTACGACCGTGTTGCAATTGTAAGTTATTCCCATCTTCACTTTCCGATTGATGCTTCGCCATCACTACCACACCACCGATCTCACCATTACCATCATCATTCATTCCAATACCTGCTAATGTCTTTGCAAGGTTGCCAATCCATCAGTCGCTGCACTCTACGAAGATGCCCTCGTCTACGAGACTGGCTCGGCCATCACGTCAACGGGTGCACTATCAGCATACTCTGGAGCTAAGACCGGCCGATCACCATCGGACAAGCGCATTGTGCGAGAGGAGCACTCGGAAAGCGATGTCTGGTGGGGCCCAGTCAATAAACCGATGTCTCCCGATGTAAGTTCGCTCTGATTTTCATTCCTAGCTCTGATCTCGTGCTGCGCGGTTGTGTCATAAATGTCCGGCAGACGTCATCCAGTTCTTTTTCACTACCGAGGATATCCCCGGGAAAGGGGATCTGTGCATTTGTGCATGTGCATGCGGCGGTTCCCCCGCATTTACTTGCCGCCCATGCATCCATCCCCTGCCGTAGTTTTCCGCTCTGCCGCTTCGCCGCCTCACCACCTCGCCGCCCCGCCGCCTCGCCGCCTCGTCGCTTCGTCCCCTCGTCGCCTTAGTCACGTGCTCCCGCGTTAGAACATCTGCTAACAGCCTTTACTAGATCTGGCGCATCACCCGTGAACGCGCTATTGACTACCTGAACACAAGAAACCGCATCTATGTCGTTGACGGCTTCGCCGGCTGGGATGAGCGCTACAGGATTCGGGTCCGAGTTGTCTGCGCCCGCGCCTACCACGCTCTGTTCATGCGAAACATGCTCATCAGGCCCTCGAGGGAGGAGCTCGAAGGTTTCCATCCAGACTACACCATCTACAACGCCGGCGCTTTCCCTGCCAACAGGTACACAAAAGGCATGACCTCCGCGACATCGGTAGCCATCAACTTCGCCGAGAAGGAGATGGTTATTCTTGGTACCGAGTACGCCGGTGAGATGAAGAAGGGTATTTTCACCGTCCTATTCTACGAGATGCCAGTGAAGCACAACGTCCTTACTCTCCACTCATCCGCAAACGAGGGCAAGGACGGAGATGTCACTGTTTTCTTCGGTCTATCAGGCACTGGCAAGACCACTCTTTCCGCCGATCCAAAGCGTGCTCTTATCGGCGATGACGAGCACTGCTGGAGTGATAGGGGTGTGTTCAACATCGAAGGAGGCTGCTACGCTAAGTGCATTGGTCTCTCTGCCGAGAAGGAACCGGATATTTTTGGTGCCATCCGCTTCGGTGCCATTCTAGAAAATGTTGTTTTCGATCCTGTCACTCGTGTTGTCGATTATGATGACTTCACATTAACAGAAAATACTCGATGGTAAGTCTTCGACTACTTAATATTACAGCAGAGATTAACATACGTACCAGCGCCTATCCTATCGAGTACATCGAGAATACCAAAATTCCTTGCGTCAGCTCTGGTCATCCCACAAACATCATTCTATTAACTTGCGATGCTCGTGGTGTCCTGCCCCCGATTTCAAAACTGAACACGGAACAGACCATGTACCACTTCATATCGGGGTACACCTCCAAAATGGCCGGAACTGAGGATGGTATTACAGAACCGCAAGCGACCTTCTCTTCCTGCTTTGCGCAGCCATTCCTTGCCCTGCACCCTATGCGCTATGCTAGGATGTTGGCAGACAAGATCGCAGAGCACAAGGCCAACGCGTGGCTTCTCAACACCGGTTGGGTTGGCGCTGGCGCTACTACTGGCGGCAAGCGCTGCCCACTTAAATACACCCGTGCCATCCTCGATGCCATCCATTCCGGCGAACTTGCAAAGGCCGAGTACGAGACCTACGAGACCTTCAACCTTTCAGTGCCAAAGAGCTGCCCGAATGTTCCCGATGAGCTGCTCAACCCAGCGAGGTCGTGGACTGGCACGACCGACTTCAAGGGTGAAGTTCGGAAATTGGGCACGCTCTTCATGGAGAACTTCAAGAAGTACGAAGATCAAGCGACGTCGGAAGTCGTCAAAGCCGGTCCACATGTGTGTTGCTGCCACAAAGATTAGATTTGAGAAGTAAAGGATCACAGTGTTAACATTTTTACCAGACTGATTAGCTCACTTCCGGGCGGTGCATTTCTTGGCATGTATACTTTTCCTCTTTAGCGTCTCGGGCGAGCAAGCAGCGAACAAGGGGCATTCCGGGTATTTTCTTTTCCTTTTCCTTTTCCTTTCCCTTTCCTTTTCATATTCCCCTTTCGGACTATCTTCGGCATTGGGCTTGGATCTTTAGAGTGTACCTCGCAACGGGTATACGGAACGATGGCTTGTGTGATGCAATGGGCCTTATCATTTGTAGTTTTGAACTTGCTGATCATGATGGGCTTCGTAATTGAGACATCGTTGCAAGGAGAGCATTGAGACTTGTTGGACTTTGAAACTGTATAATAAATAGAATTTACCCTGGCCTTTGTGCCATGAAAAGTTTCATTAATTGAAATAGACCAAGAGATCAGTATGAAATGGCTGGCAAAGGAGAAATGCCCATTTTTTTACTGACAGCGGATTATTTTTTCTGGTGTTGACACTTGGTGTTTTAACCCCCCATGCGCCGGAGACAAAAGAGCAAAGAGCGCAAACTCCGAAGCTTAACGTTAATTAGAGTCCGAGCTTGCAACACCGCCCTCCTGTTGTGCTAACACGAAGATATCCTCATTACACCATGCTCTTCCCACAGACCACGTCTCAGCAACACTATGAACGGGGTGCGAGAATCACATGCCAGCGGTGATGCCTCCACATCCATCCCCGAGAATGAACAGCTGCCCCCGCCCGCCTTGTCGCCGATAACGGGCAATTTGTTCTTTCCACCAGATGGCCACCTTCGACATCAAGATCGAACGCGGGAGGAGAACTTGAGCAGCCTCGATGGTGTTCGAAGCCGGCGCCAGAGCGTCCACGATGGCAGTGCATTAATAGACGGCGCCAGCGATGTCAAGCCTCTTCCTCGAATTCAAAGACCAGACGGCAGACGAAGGAGCAGTGCTGGGACCGTTGGCTCTCCAACATCTGATTCACAAGACCGCGACAGGGTTTTGAAGCTTTCTCCCGCCCAAATTCACGAGCTTACTTCCTCACCGACGTCGCTACCTCTTCGTGCGGCATCGCCTATCCCAGAAGATGGATCACCACTCCTCAGATCACCTACACTTGAAGGGAAGGGACAAAGCACCAAGGATCGCGGAGGCTTACATGTTTTGGAGGAAGAGATGGCACATAATGGCTCAGCGGAAATAAATGGTGACCGACGCAGAGCGAGTTTCTCTAGGAATGCAGGGTCGAAGCAAGGCCTAGATAAATCGGCCCCGGTAGACTCGAAACTTGGGCGCCCTAGTCTCTCGTCAAGGGCCGTATCAACGCCGCCAGTAATACGGCGGAAGCAGCCGTCTACGAGAAACCATAGCTTCACTCAGGAAGCAAGTGGACAGCACAAGCCTACCCGTCCAGCACCACTACCTTTGAACCTCGAAGATAAAGGAAACAACGCCAACGGATCTGCTAATCTTAAGCCTCCTACGCCACCAGATCCCGTCCCCTCTCCAATGCCCTCATCCATACCACTACCACCATTGTCAATACCAACTTATCTGCAACTAGAGCTCTCTTCCGACAAACCGTCTCCGCTGTATATCTACCGTCCATCTACAAGTGATTTTCCTTACGAGTCCTCGAAAGTAAAATTCGAGCGATTAATTAATTTTCTCTTTTTACCACCTCAACTAGAACAGACTCTTGCGTTTGGTGCACTGGCTTGCCTTGATGCCTGGCTTTACATATTTACCATCTTACCATTACGGTTCTTCAAAGCTCTTTGGGTCCTTATTCAATGGTGGGCTAAGAATATTGTCAAGGAGATTCGTGATCTAGCAAATTTCGTCTACTCTGGAATGGGCAGAGTCTGGAGAAGGCGACGGCAGAAGACCGAAGTTTCTACTACAAGCACTCCATCCGAGGAAGGAACAAGATCCCGGAGACCCTCTGTTTCAGCTACGGTACCCCCAAATCCTGCAACCGCAATTAAAGAAAATGGAAATGGTGCACACGGCTTTCCGGAGCAGCAGCGGAAGCATGTGCGGGGCTCTGCATTCAGGCACCGTAGAACCAAATCGACGCCGTCGACACTGCTCCCCAGCCACAAAGCAGACATACTCAAAGGCCTTTTGGTGATTACTAGTTGCGCTATACTGATGCGACTTGACGCCAGCAAGATGTATCATGGAATCCGCGGGCAAGCAGCAATTAAGCTTTATGTGATCTACAATGTCCTTGAGGTTTGTATGGCCACGCCTTGCTTTTTTAGTATAGGATTAACGTCTTCCAGGTCTGTGACCGACTGTTTTCAGCTCTTGGTCAAGATGTTCTTGAATGTCTCTTCTCTCGGGAGACGCTCGACCGGAATCCAGACGGCCGAAGCAAGATTATACGTCCATTCTGGATGTTCATACTGGCACTTGCCTATAACGTTATCCACGCAACTGCCCTCTTCTACCAGGTCATTACCCTGAACGTAGCTGTAAACTCGTATTCGAATGCGCTCTTGACTCTTCTCATGTCGAATCAGTTTGTGGAGATCAAAGGAACCGTCTTCAAAAAATTTGAGAAGGAGAATCTATTCCAAATGACTTGTGCGGATGTAGTGGAGCGTTTTCAGTTGTGGCTAATGTTGATGATCATCGCCATGCGAAACATTGTAGAGGTTGGCGGTCTTAGCATTGGCATGGGCGACATGGGCTCCAATACCTTAGGCGGAAATACCACCAGCTATCCAGTCAAGGGTACCAGCATTATTCCGTTAAGCTTCACTATCTTCCCCAAATGGACTGGCCAAGTTCTAGGGCCCTTCCTTCTTGTTCTGGGTAGTGAGATGATCGTGGATTGGGTTAAGCATG
Organism: Glonium stellatum; assembly: GCA_001692915.1. Classification (NCBI taxonomy): domain Eukaryota; kingdom Fungi; phylum Ascomycota; class Dothideomycetes; order Gloniales; family Gloniaceae; genus Glonium; species Glonium stellatum. The sequence goes on along the minus strand of KV748997.1, from coordinate 1,177 downwards.
CATACATCACTAAATTCAACAACACCAAACCAGCCATCTATGGCCGTTTCCTGGATGTCTTAGCCAAAGACTACTACTCCCATGTAAGTTTCAACTTTGAGCATATCCATATTATAACTTGCTAATGAAGGTCTCAACCACAAGGCCTTTGCAGACCAGAACCTGACTAAACGCCTTGGTCTCCCCGTCCTCCCTCTCTCCTGCCTCTTCATCCGCGCTCTCGTGCAGACCTACCACATGTTCCTAGCGACCCACATGCCGCTCCCACTCCCTTCAACTGCAACCTCCTTATCCACCGAATCCACCACCACCACCTCCCCCGCAACAACTGCCGCCCTCGCCCACATCGACCACATTTTCCGCCGCGCACTAGGCCGATCGACGTTCGGCGCCGGTGCCGGTGGACCAGACACGTCATCATTCAACTGGTGGTCTATGGACGACCTGATCGCGTTCGCGACCATGCTCGGCGTTTTCCTCGTCGGTTACCTCTTCCTACTAGCCCTCAAGCTAGTGCTAGGCATGTGTCTGCTCGGCTTCGCGCGGAGCCGGTACAAGGGCATGAAGGAGCGGGAGCGGGTTGTGGCCGACACAGGGGGCAAGCGGGTTGGCGGCTGGGGGATTGTGGAGGTCGAGGAGGATAAGCGGCGGTGGATTTATGCGGATGATCCGGAGGGGTTGAGGGCGCTGAGGGAGCGGGAGGCTAAGGCGAAAGAGAAGGAGGCGAAGGGGGTTGGGGAGGTGGGGTTGGGTGGTGTGAGTCGGTATGCTATGGTTGCGAAGCGGATCTGGTAGACTGGGCGAGGTGTAACATAGGTATATAACTGTGCCATACTGAAGCGCTGCGTCGTACATTCGCACGAACCCAAACTTTCTACGTTGAATCCAGAAATGAACCATAGCGAACGAGTCTCCCACCGCCAAAGCACCCGCTCCTACGGAGCATCCGACGACCCCTGAAACAAAAACAGCGGCCGTCCCCCCAACTCCTCCTCAAACGCAACAAACACAAACCCAACCTCCAGCCCCGACCTAACCCTCCGCCCCACCCACCGGCACCTCCAGATCCAAAAACACCCTCCCCATATCCCCCGCCTCACCCCCATCAATCCTAACCACAAAGCCCGACGCCAGCGCCCCAACCCCACCGACCTGCAAATCCCCCAGCACGAACCCC